>JAJAGP010000461.1:247575-275715 GCA_025084515.1 Ancistrus triradiatus | reverse complement strand
AACCACCTTCTCTTGAGATTCAGTTCATGGACAGATGTCCTGACATTTTCCTTTAGAATTCTCTGATATGATTCAGAACTCATTGTTCCATCAATGATGGCAAGCCGTCCTGCCCAGATGCAGCAAAACAGGCCCAAACCATGATACTACCACCACCATGTTTCACATATGGAATAAGGTTGTTATGCTGGAATGCAGTGTTTTCCTTTCTCCAAACATAACGCTTTTCTTTTAAACCAAAAAGTTCTATTTTGGTCTCATACGTTCACAAAACATTCTTCTAATAGCCTTCTGGCTTCTCCACGTGATCTTTAGCAAACTGCAGACGAGTAGCAATGTTCTTTTTGGAGAGCAGTGGCTTTCTCCTTGCAACCTTGCCATACACACCATTGTTGTTCTTCTGATGGTGGACTCCCTGGAGTCCTTTGTGACCTCACCAAGTACTACACATTTCACATACTTTTGCCACTCACTAATATGTAATATTGGATTATTTTCCTCAATAAATAAATGACCAAATGTAATACTTTTGTCTCATTTGTTTAACTGGCTTCTCTTTATCTACTTTTAGGATTTGTGTGAAAATCTGATGATGTTTTAGGTCATATTTATGCAGAAATATAGGAAATTCTAAAGGGTTCACAAACTTTCAAGCAGCACTGTACGTGCAAGATTGTATCAGTTGTCAGCAGCTTTAAATAAGTGTCTGCCAATGAGAAAATGTAAATGTAAGCAGCTGACAAAGTAGCTAACCAAGCTTCGATAAACAAATGCATGATACTTTCAGTTATAAATCCGTTCTCCTGTATCAATTACAATAAGCAAGCAACAAAATCCACAGTGTTGAACGAACAACTACAGTGATGCAGCAGATGCGCATTTATTAATCACAGAAAATATGTTTAAGTGCGTTTAGAGCTCTAAAATGAACACTAGTGAAAAATGCTTCAAACAATATTTAGTATTAGAGCAGCGTGTCTTCTGTCGGGGCAAAAGAGAAACAACACGGAAGTAAGAGACGATATGCCCAGGCGCCGAACCCATAATATATAAACATGGCTATATGTAGGCTATGTTTTAAAAACATAGGAGATTCGGTTCTTAGAATAATCAAACAAATGTGAGTTGAGGAACTGCTCACTGGAAAAACCTCGCTAAGGTCGCATCAATAGCTCATGTCATTGGCTTCCTAAGGAATCCTTTACGAAACTTTTATATGTACTTATCTTTACTACAGAAAGCGTATTCTGCTGCAATTCTGTTTCTGTACAAGGAGAAGTGTAAGTTTAACACACTACATACCACTTGTTGGTGCACTCGACGGTAAGCTCCTGACAGGACGCCACAAACTGGAACTTGGACGCTCGCTTCCCCACGCGCTGAAGCCTCTTCCACACGGAGCTCATAGCTGTTTTATTCTCAGGGCTTTTAAAACCCTCGAAAAATGTTTAGCGAGTAATAAAAAAATTATACCAGGCTATTCCTTCATCCTGACTTGGTACTGAAGGGAGCGCGACTGTTTACTTCGCTCCCCACCTCTCACCAACTGTCAAAGCGGGGCTGCGTCCCAAACAGCATGAGCACCCTACGCACAGAGCGCTACGCTATGTTAAAATAGGGCGTTACTATGGCTTTTTAAGTTTAATTCCTTGTCCAAAGCTTCCCAAAAACAGCTAAGGCTTATTTGCATCTTTTAGAGCTTAAACAAAGTTTTTCAATAATCCAATTATAAAATGTTTATTTTTCAGTACAGGGACGTGCAATTGTTGTCCATGCTAATTATGGATGAGAAAGTGAGGTAAGCAGGTTCCTACAACACCCAAGTGCTGACATGCTAAACACGTGGTATTTTAGGTTCATACATCCTGAGTGTATACCCAAGGGTACAACTTACAAAAGCAGCTGGCGGTTATGAAAATTAGCCATGGATTTACCATGGTTTTTTGGTAGAAAGAAAAAGATGAATGGTTACTATGATATCTTTACCATGGTTTTACCAAAGTAGGCTACCTTAGTGAAACCATGGCGGATTCATAGTATACACATAGTTGCCATAAGATCTCTTAGTAGTTCTACTAGAACCAACAGAACTATCTATGTAGTTTTATAGTAACTATGGTTATTGTTTAACACTATGACCCACCAGTATTTTATGGTAACTGCATGTATACTATGAATCTGCCATGGTTTTACTATGGTACTTTGGTAAAACTATGGTAGAGATACCATAGTAACCTTTCATCATTTTCTTTCCGCCATAAAACATGGTAAAACCATGGTTCATTTTTTTAAGGTTTAAGGATCTCGTTCAAAGGCTCAACAGTAGCAGTTTGGCTGAGGCAGGATTCGAAACCTTATTAGGATTTGAACTGATCATTAGAACCAAGCCTTATAACCACTGAGTCAGATCATCCTAATTTATTTTGTAAAACATTTAGTTAAAATACTGTTTGGCGGTGCTCAAACGTTTGTCAGTGTGGTGTTCATTAACTTCTGGAAGTTTCAGCATGTTTTAAGTAAACAGGATTTCTGTTCTATTCTCAGCACAGAAAACAACATTAAGATTTTCAAACATGGTAATCACACCTACACAAACATAGATGCAGATTGGGAGTGTTTTTTAAATGCTTTGCTGAAGAACAACAGTTGTGCAAATTCCCCAGCAGTGGCATTTTAATTGGAAACATAGACACAGATTAGAACCTTCCACTAAGATTCAATGTCTGACTACACAATGGTAGTGGAACATGTCATTAGATGATTGCTGATCTAGGCTGGTTTACATGGTGTTGAGAAAATAAAGAAATTTACAGTTAAATTACTGGAACAGTTTAGTCCAAGTGTCTCATTTGACTAGGACAATCCAATTGTTCTACATAGGGCAGCTAAAAACAGCACAGATCAGCTGGTCTTGGCGATGACCAGCATTTGTTCTGTTTTGAACACATCTCGGCTGGTCTTCTAGCATAAACTTGTGCGTCCTTACCAGCTAAAGCATTATAAAAGAAACCCTGCCTAAGTAATCACAGCACTACTGTTTGTCATGTTTTACAGAACAGCAGCAACAATACAATGGGAAGCTCAACATCCAAAAACCCTACAGGGTTTGGATTATTTTTTCATATGCATGCATTAAAACAAATAAAAGAAAGTTGTCCTGAATATTATGACTGGGCAATAATACACAGCTCAGCATTCAGGGACGTATTCATTAATACAATATTTTGTACCTGACACCAGAATTGCAGTTATAAATAAATATATATAATGTCAAGAGTACTACTACAGGCTAATCCTTCATATGACAAGAATGTGGACTCTTTCATAATAAATTATGTTAGTTTTTGTAGTGTTTTCTTAATCACCTGTCAGAGCCTAAGGGAATCGTTTGTGGAATTAGAATGACTGGATTGCATAACATGACTGGTATGTGTTATCAGAGCAGTTACAGATGTGTTATCAAATTCAACTCCCGAAACCAGACAGGTGTGATCTGATGTGGCATGGAATAATGACGATAATTAAAGTGATTTTTTTTGTTTTGGTGAAGTTGGATTGCAGGAATAACTTTGCAGGTTGCAAACTTACTAGAATATAAGATTTCCCAAATTACCCATTGTGATATGGTTTGCTTGCCACAAGCTGTGGGACACAGCTGGGTGTGCATAGAGGAAATAATGGAATATGAGTGAGAGAATGGGTTAGTTTTGTTCTTGCTACCAAGGTATTTTAGGTTCTGAGGAAATGGCCTGGAAATGGCCAGTTCCTATAAAAAACACACCACCTGCATGGTTTTTTGTTGTCAGTTTTAGTATATGTGTAATAAACCAATCATATTAATATGCAGCAGGTCCTGTAGTACAACCCCAATCAGAAAAATCTGGGACAGTATGGAAAATGCATATAAAAAAACAAACAAAGTGTGTCTTACGTTGACTTCTCTGGGTTTGGAGGCATCTGGAATGGACCAACACAGAGTGGAAAGTGTATTGTGGTCATACGAATAAGATCTTTTTTGGAAGAAATTGACGAAAGGACGAAAAGCAGCAACAAGTCCAAAAGCCAGAGCCTGTCCTGGTATGGGGTTGTGTCAGTGCCCTTGGCAAAGGTCATTTACACTTCTGTGATACCAGCATTAATGCAGAAAAGTATACTGAGATTTTAAAGTAACATAAGCTGCCTTCAGGATGATAATTTCCAGGGACATCCATGCAAACATTACAAAGGCTTGGCTGTGAAAGAAGAGGGTACAGATACTGGACTGGAAAGTCTGCCTGCCCAATAGAGAATGTGTGGAGAGTATTGAAACGAACAAATGTGACAATGACAACCCCTTATTGTTGCACACATTAAGAAGTGTTTGAAGGAAGAAAGGGACAAAATAACACCTGAAACAATGAATCACTTGATATCCTCAGTGCCAAAAAAGTTTGTAAGAAGAAATGGGAACATTACAAAGTGGTAAACTGTCCCAACTCTTAGGAATGTGTCACAGGCCTGAAATGCAGGAATGGATGATTATTAACAAATATAAAGAAGATGGCCAGACAAGACATGAAATATCTTGGGTCCATACTCTGCAATGAAATAAAAGACACAATGAATGTGAGAAACACTGTGTGGGTTTTTAAAATTTGCATTGTCCAGACTTTTATAACCTTTTCTGATTTGGGTTTGTGTTCATCCATGTGGCCATGTACAACAGTACTATAGGCCTACTGTACACTGATAAATAACATCTGTTCTTGGTCAGAAAATATGGCCCTGGACCAAAAACAATGCAAAGAAATGTAGCAGTTTTAAATAAAGATGTCCTTTCATCTTTTTTGAAAGCAGAGTAAGTGGGCTAAAGTGGGAATTTTTGATGAATGCTCTAGAAGTCATGCAAAGGTTAAAGTATGCTTTTCCCAGCATTCAGGATCTGGATTTAGAATGTGGTGATCCCAGCACTTCCTGCTTGTCCACAGAATGGACTACTAAATATTACCAACAGGAGACTATTCCTGACGAGTACTGTGAAAGTGAAAATAGTTTTCTGTTTTTGTAAGAGTTGCTTAAACACATTTCTAATGAACTGGTTCTCAAGGATTTTGACGAGGCAGAACATGGACACTGAAAAACACCAGAACTCTACCCTACAGTGGGACACTGCTGACAAGGAATGGGCCATCAGACTCACAGATTTAACCAGAGTCACCCTGAGACTGGTATCGACTAGCCTTGAGTTGATACCAATTCACACTGACATGAACTGGGGAGCTCAAATCACTCTGGATAAAGCATCTGCTAAATGACTAAATGTAAATGCCAAAAGTGAATGTGTATAGACCTCTACCTCTAACAACACAACAATTTTCCATTATTTTATACACTCATTCTTGGATCTTGACCAGCTTATGACTCTGTAGTCATAACACTGCTTTCAATGGCAATGGCAATCATTTTTTATTTATTTTTTTACATAGTGTCAAATCCTTATACACTTGCTGAACATTTCATTCCAAAACCATGAGTGGTAATATGGTAAAATTGGTCTGTGTTTGCTGCTACAACAGTTTCCTTATAAGTGGAAGGTGTTCCACTTAATTATAGAACATACAGTGGTGCTTGAAAGTTTGTGAACTCTTTAGAATTTTCCATATTTCTGCATAAATATGACCTAAAACATCATCAGATTTTCACACAAGTCCTAGAAGTAGATAAAGAGAACCCAGTTAAACAAATGAGACAAATATATTATACTTGGTCATTTATTTATTAAGGAAAATGATCCAATACTACATACCAGAACATTAACATTAGCCAATGTGAGAGAGGCCTTCAGTTGCTTAGAAGTTAGCCCTGGGGTTCATTGTGACCTCACCAACTATTACACTCCTTGCTCTTGGAGTGATCTTTGTTGGTTGACCACTCCTGGGGAGGGTAACAATGGTCTTGATTTTCCTCCATTTGTACACAATCTGTCTGACTGTGGATTGGTGGAGTCTAAACTCTTTAGAGATGGTTTTGTAACCTTTTCCAGCCTGATGAGCATCAACAACTCTTTTTCTGAGCTCCTCAGAAATCTCCTTTGTTTGTGCCATGATACACTTCCACAAATGTGTTGTGAAGAGCAGACTTTGATAGATCCCTGTTCTTTAAATAAAACAGGGTGCCCACTCACACCTGATTGTCATCCCATTGATTGAAAACACCTGACTCTATTTTCACCTTCAAATTAACTGCTAACCATAGAGGTTCACATACTTTTGCCAATCACTAATATGTAATATTGGATCATTTTCCTCAATAAATAAATGACCAAGTATAATATTTTTGTCTCTTCTAAAGGGTTCACAAATTTTTATGCACCACTGTAACTACAGGGATTGTCTTTCTTTCTGAAGTCTGTGTTTCAATTCATAAAGCTGATTCTCTGCATTTCTGTGACCTATCAATTTTCAGATAAATAGTCATTGCTCCTGAATGTGTCCTCTTCACAATACCGACATGTACACTTAACTGGGGCAGTTATAAAAGGGCAGAAATTTGAGGAAGGTGCTTATTGGAAAGGTGGGATCCTATGATGGTGAGGTTTTCAGTGCAGAAGATACTACTGCCAAATATTGTCTGTTGAGATTGCATGGATAAATCCTAGATTTTATGCACCTCTTAGCAATGAGTGTGGCTGAAGTAGCCATATATTCAAGTGAGATTGTGTATGTCTACATACCTTTGGGCTTTACTGTATGTATCTTACACTTAGAGACTAGATCAGAAATAAGAACAAAGGACATTCATTTCTTGTATACACAAAAGTGAACATCTGCCTTTTACACACATCACATTCTCCCAAAAAAGGGGTAAATCTGCATTGTTTTCTACACTCTGAACTTGTTTTGAAGGAACAATGAGTATTGTAGGGCTCATACTTATCTATAGTGGAAAGTACCCCTGGGTTTGCGCTGGTATTGCATCAAGCCAGAAAGATCTGGGCTTGCATGTAGGCCACCCTGATAAATATAGTAAGCATTTCACAACCACCTGCCTACTGTCCATCAAAATGGCAGAGGGTGGAGGGTATAAAAGTAAAGAATCCAGCTTTAGAGATCACCCACATTTTCAGTGCTATCTATGAAGTTCTACCTATGTCTATCATGGTATGCTTAAGTATCTTTATTTGATATGTTCTTTAACATTAATTGTGTGTTATATAATGTGTTGCAACTGGGAAAACCCCTCCAGTCCATGAAGACATTGGTGTCCGGTCAAGGACTTTCCCTTGTGACTTGCAGTTGTTTATTACAGGATCACGAGGCCATTAATATCCTATCCTGCACAACGTGCATCTCAATCCAGGCAGCCCAGGAACAGTGAACACATGGTGTCAGAATAGGAGCAGTTTCATTCGGTTCTTTTGACACATCTGTTTGACCCCTGCAGGAAACACACTTAAATATGACATGTATGCAACTTATACTACACTATTACTCTTTATTTTGAGAATTCTATATGTGGTGGGGGTCTTAATCCAAGTCAGCTTTAAACAATTCCTAAAATTAATCAGCTAACCCCCTTTAAATCTCACCGAGTGTTGAACTTGGTTTCAACTTGGGGCAAGGGATCATGTGAGCAGCTCAGTGTTAAATAAAGCAGAAGCCACTATCACACTTTTATAAATATTTATTTACAATGAAATTGAATTACAGGTATGCACTATTTAACGTTCATCCGATCAACGTGTGCTTGCTTTAATAGCTGAGGTCTTAAAAA
This sequence comes from Ancistrus triradiatus, assembly GCA_025084515.1. Classification (NCBI taxonomy): domain Eukaryota; kingdom Metazoa; phylum Chordata; class Actinopteri; order Siluriformes; family Loricariidae; genus Ancistrus; species Ancistrus triradiatus. The sequence goes on along the minus strand of JAJAGP010000461.1, from coordinate 267,963 downwards.
TTACAACCTCAAATCTGAAAAAGTTGGTAGAGTATGGAAAATGCCTATAAAAAACGCAGCTTCCTTTGACTTTTATTTCATTGCAGACAGTATGAAACAGATATTTCATGTTTTGTCTGGTCAACTTCATTTCATTTGATAATGAACATCCATATAGACTGCTCAACAAAAATTACAGGAACACTTTTTAATCAGAGTACAGAATCAACTCAGTTCAACTTCTGGATATTGATCTGGTCAGTTAAGTAGCAGGCGGGGATGTTAATCAGTTTCAGCTGCTTTGGTGTTAATGAAATTAACAACATGTGCGCTAGAGGAGCAAAAGTGAGGCGACCCCAAAGCAGAATTGGTTTACTAGGTGGAGGCCATCGACATTTTGTCCCTTGTTGTCCTTTCTGGCTTATTTTTCACTAGTTTTGCAGGTGGCTAGGGTCAGCATCACTACTAGTACCATGGTGCGGTACCTGGACCCTACAGAGGTTGCACAGGTAGTCCAAATCCTGCAGGATTGCACATCAGTATGTGCCATTGCCAGAAGGTTTGCCGTGTCTCCCAGCACAGTCTTAAGAGTATGGAGGAGATTCCAGGAAATAGGCAGTTACTCTAGGAGAGCTGCACAAGGCCGTAGAAGGTCCTACCAGTATCTGCTCCTTTGTGCAAGGAGGAACAGGGTGAATACTGCCAGAGTCCTACAAAATCACCTCCAGCAGGCCACTGGTGTGGCAGGGTAGAGCTCGATTAGCATTTGCCATAGAACATCATAATTGGCAGATAAGCCACTGGCGCAATGTGCTTTTCACAGATGATAGCAGGTTTCACCAGAGCACATGTGAAAGGCGTGACAGGTTCTGTAGGCCTCATGGAGAACGTTATGCCACCTGCAACATCAATCAGCATGACCGGATGGTGGTGGGTCAGTGATGGTTTGGGGAGGCATATCCCTGGAAGGACGCATAGACCTCTACAGGCTAGACAACGGCACCCTGACTGCTATTAGGTATTGGGATGAATTGGTATTTGGACTCACTGTCTGACCCTACACTGGTCCAGTGGGTCCTGGGTTCCTCCTAGTGCACTATAATGCCCGGCTTCACGTGGTGAGAGTATGCAGGCAGTTCATGGAGGATGAAGGAATTGATACCATTGACTGGCCCCTCCACTCGCCAGGCCTAAATCAAGTAGAACACCTCTGGTACATTATGTTTCAGTCCATCTGATGCCTCCAGGTTGCACTTCAGTTGCTCAGTGATGCCCTGGTCCTGATCTGGGAGGAGATCCCCCAGGACACCACCTGTCATCTCATTAGGAGCATGCGCAGACGTTGTCAGGCATCCATGCAAGCACGTGGAAGCCATACAAACTGCTGAGTTCCATTTTGAGTGGCTGCAATGGAATTTAGGCTAAATGGACTAGCCTGCTGCATCATTTTTTCACTTTGATATTCAGGGTGTCTTTGAATTCTACCCTCTGTAGGGTGGTAAGTTTCATTTTCATCAAACGTATGTCAATACAGGAAATCAGACTGGGGACTGCCCTAATTGTGTTGATGTATTTAGAGACTTTTTCGTGCAGGATACTCGTGTATGTGTATATGTCTTTCTGCTACTTATTTGTAACAAGCTTTAATGGTGTTCAGAAGTGTATGTTCTTGTCCTATTGTAAGTGGTACTCCTTTGTTTGTCCCCCCACTACCTGTATATTCTCTCTAACCTATAACTTCATAAATCTTCTGTGTTGTTCATAATACTGTCTATCAATGCATTATTGGCTTCCATCAAACAAAAGTATCAGGTCCATAGTAATATGTCAGGTCTATGGTAATGCCTGTTCAACGACCATTTCGGTCAATGTCCTGTTTCAAGGAACTAGGAACTTGCAAACATTAAATGGTGTATACCTGTACAGGTTTTAGAGTCGTTTCAAACAAGCTGTCATGGGTGCACTAATGAACACTCCACATTATATTTCAGTGGTTAAATAACTGAAATATGACTAATAACCACTAATAATAATGTCAAGGAAAAAACATTAAAATTATATACAGTATCATCCAGGGCATGCTTCTGCCTGCATCCAGTGAATTCTGGGTTAGGCTACAAACCACAAAGCAACACAACTTGTCATGTTTGAGTCACTATTCTGTTGAGAATGTTTACCACCCAGATTTCATTGTGGGGATTTTGGTGGTTCAGTGATTAAGGTATGGTTGATATGGTTGGTACCCTTGAGCATGGCCCTTAATCTTGAACTGTATCATGTAGTATGGTATCAGATGCTCTGGATAAAGGTGTCTGCTAAATACCTAAATGTACAGTGGGGCAAAAAAGAATTTGGTCAGCCACTGATTGTGCAGGTTCTCCTACTTAGAAAGATGAGAGAGGTCTGCAAAAAAGTATTTAGTCAGCCTTCATCATAGGTACACTTCAAGTATGTTTAACTACTTTGTTGGCAATGACAGAGGTCAAACGTTTTCTGTAAGTCTTCATCACGTTTGCACACTGTAGCTGGTATTTTGGCCCATTCCTCCATGCAGATCTCCTCTAGAGCAGTCATGTTTTGGGGCAACATGGACTTTCAACTCCCTCCACAAATTTTCTGTGGGGGTGAGGTCTGGAGACTGACTAGGTCACTCCAGGACCTTGAAATGCTTTTTACGGAGCCACTCCTTCGTTGCCCGAGCGGTGTGTTTTGGGATCATTGTCATGCTGGAAGACCCCAGCCACGTTCCAATCTTCAATGCTCTCACTGATGGAAGGGAGGTTTTGGCTTAAAATCTTCATGATAACATGGCCCCGTTCATTCTTCCCTTAACACGGATCAGTCGTCCTGTCCCCTGTGCAGAAAAACACCCCAAAGCATGATGTTTCCTCCCCCATGCTTTACAGTAGGTATTAATGTGTTCTTGGTATGCAACTCAGCATTTCTTCTTCCTTCAAACACGAGTTGAGTTTTTACCACAAAGTTCTATTTTTGGTTTCATCTGACCACATGATATTCTCCAAATCCTCTTCTGGATCATCCATATGCTCTCTGACAAACTTCAGATGGGCCTGGACATGTACTGACTTAAGTCACTCTCGGAATATAGTGTGTTACTGATGGTAGCCTTTGTGTTACTTTTGGTCCCAGCTCTCTGCAGGTCATTTTATCAGGTCCCTCCGTGTAGTTCTGGGATTTTTGCTCACCGTTCTCATGATCATTTTGACCCCACGGGATGAGATCTTGCGTGGAGCTCCAGATCGAGGGAGATTATCAAGGTCTTGTATGTCTTCCATTTTCTTACCATTGCTCCCACAGTTGATTTGTTCACACCAACCTGCTTGCCTATTGTAGATTCACTCTTCCCAGCCTGGTGCAGGTCTACAATTTTCTTCCTGGTGTCCTTCGACAGCTCTTTGGTCTTGGCCCATGGTTGAGTTGGGGGGGGGGGGGGGGGGAATCTGATTGTTTTGAGGGCTGTGTCTTTTATACAGATAATGAGGTCAAACAGGTGCGAGTGGAGTGGAGGACAGAAGAGCTCTTGTTACAGAAGTTCTTACAGGTCTGTGAGAGCCAGAAATGTTGCTTGTTTGTGGGTGACCAAATACTTATTTTAAACCATTATTTACAATTAAATTCTTTAAAAATCCTACAATGGGATTTCCTGGATTTTTCTCTTTAGCCCCCTACTGTAAATGTATTTGGGTTTTAGCTATAGTCCTACTGCATAGTGGGTCCCTTGCTTTAAAGCGGGGCTGACAACTGACGAGCATCGTATCAGTAACTGTCTAATAAGTGCATCTATATGTTAGGGTGTACCTGAAAATGCAATAATAGTCAAGTCAGTTTTATTTCTATAGCGCTTTTGACAATGGAGCATTGTCTCAAATTGTTTTTACAATTTTAAGATTATCTTATAAATAATAATAATGCACACCAAATGTAATATAACGACAAGCAAATAATTCTTACAGGTGAGAGGTCAAACACAAGAAAGGTTGCAGAGGTCAGGACTAAATGACAGTGTGGTCATATTAGGGAGTATGATATCATCTATGCCTTAGGCAGGCAGGGAGTGTTTATGTCACACTGGCTTTGAGAAGAGGCAGAGAAGAGGCAGAGGCCGCCAGTGAGGCTGGGCACAGACTGAGTCACTATGACATAGCATCTCTCTGTCGCTCTCTTACACTCATTCTCTCTCTCTCACACACACACACACACACACTTTAGTTGTACTCACACAATTCTACTGTATAGTCTACTGTCCACTCAGGGGCTCGATGATGTGACCTTCCTTTACAACAGGAAGAAAACAATATAAGGATGAGTCATAGGTTTCCAACTAAACTGAAAGTATAATCTGTGTTATAAGTGTCTAGACAATTTAATATAGCATAGACTCCAAATGCAATATCTTTCAGGATTAATGTGATACTCTGTTTATGATTCTACTAATATATTTAAAAACAGCAGTCTCATTGATTCACATAAATAACAAATCTTTTTGAATAGACTTCCACCTAGAGTCTGATATTTCATTTCTGAGTCGCAAAAAGAACATCTACACTGGCGCTTGAAAGTTTGTAAAACCTTTAGAATTTTTGCTACTTCTGCATAAATATGACCTAAATCAAATCCAACATCATCAGATTTTCACAACAAGTCCTAAAAGTAGATAAAGAGAACCCCGTTAAACTAATGAGACAAAAATATTATATATTATATATTCTTTGGTAGATATAGAAACTTGTGTGTGCTTAGGGGTCGTTGTCTTGCTGCATGACCCACCTTCTCTTAAGATTCACAGTTCATGGACAGATGTTTCCTGACGTTTTTCCTTTAGAATTCTCTGATATAATTCAGAATTCATTGTTCCATCAATGATGGCAAGCCGTCCTGGCCCAGATGCAGCCAAACAGGCCCAAACCATGATACTACCACCACCATGTTTCACAGATGGGATAAGGTTCCTTATCTGGAATGCAGTGTTTTCCTTTTCTCCAAACGTAACACTTTTCTTTTAAACCAAGAAGTTCTATTTTGGTCTCATCCGTCCACAAAACATTCTTCCAATAGCCTTCTGGCTGTCCCCACGTGATCCTTTTTAGCAAACTGCAGACGAGCAGCAATGTTCTTTTTGCAGAGCAGTGGCTTTCTCATTGCAACCTTGCCATGCACACCATTGTTGTTCAGTGTTCTTCTGATGGTGGACTCATGAACATTAACATTAACCAATGTGAGAGAGGCCTTCAGTTGCTTAGAAGTTTCCCTGGGGTCTTTTGTGACCTCACCAACTATTACAGACTTTGATAGAGCTCTGTTCCTTAAATAAAACATGGTTTCCTCAATAAACAAACTAACAAGTATAATATTTTTCTCATTTGTTTAACTGAGTTCTCTTTATCTACTTTTAGGACTTGTGTGAAAATCTGATGATGGTTTAGGTCAGATTTATGCCGAAATAAAGAAAATTCTAAAGGGTTCACAAACTTTCAAGCACCACTGTATACTATAAACAGCTGAACAAATGGTCTAATCCTGATTTCTTTTAGTGCCTAATTTCTGACACACTGATTTTGAATGATCATTGCTTTGTCCAAAACAGTACATTCACATGCACTTAATAATCCATTTATAGTCAAATATCTGCAGTTATCTGATTATTCAAGTGGTCATGTATACAGCATACCCTACAAATCAGAATAAGAAATCCGGTAAAGAGAGCAAGATTTTACGCTAGCAGTCGGAGTTCTCATAGCATGTATACCAGTTATCCGATTTTCTAGCCCAACACGGTTGACAGGTCCGCCTATTCTAAAAACCTGACCTTTTTTTTGCCTCTTTTTTTCTCAGATTTTTTCTCAAGGGATTTGGCAACCCTGGAATTAACCATGGAATCAAAGGCAACAAAACGACTTTTCAAACACTTCACGGAGATTCAAGAAAACACAGTGAATATTAAGAAAACTAATGTCATTATTTAATATTAAATTTTGAAGTTTATGTAACATTTTTATGTAACATTTTTATGTAACATTTTTATGGCTGGTTTCAAAATAGAAATCTGATTACTGCTTGAGTTATATAAACTTAAAGATTTCTCATTATCTGATTACTCAAGTGCATGTATAATCGGACAGCACAATGGCTAGCACCACCGCCTCACCGCAAGAAGGTCCTGGGTGCAGCCTGGGTCCTCCCTGTGTCCACATGGGTTTACTCCGGGTACTCCGGTTTCCTCCCACAGTCCAAAACATTGAATTGATTGTATATGTATGAGGAGTCTTGATGTAACCTTGTGTGTGTCGCTGAAACGGCCACTGATGCTGAGTGACGTTAAATAAAACCAAATAAACAAAACATGTGCACTAAGTGATCGGATTACTGACCAAATCAGATTTTCTGCAGTTATCAGGTTATTAAGTGCATGTAAAAACACTGAGTGACTTTTATCTTATCAGAGACCTAAACACAAATAAGAATGTAATAAGACAAATTACTAAAGTTCTATATAAGATGCAACTCTTGCTATAGTTATGTCAAAATCAGTGTGTGCATTTGGATTTTGATAAGCTGGGTCATGAATAGTGCTTTGGTGAAATGGAGGCCAAGTCTTTTCATAATTTGCTGAGTACTATGGTCTCAGTGTGAATGCTTTCTCAGCATAGCAGGTCATGGGCTCTTCAGAGAGGGAATGTGAAATTATGGAGATAGGAGATGTGTACTGGCCATCGTCTGCCGGAGTGCTGTTGATATCTGGTCCTTCACTGAACTCTAGCTCATCTACTTGTCGTTCAGTCGCAAAAGGGCCAACAAAGAAACGCACCAAATCCTGGACCTGTTGCAGCTGCCAGAAACTCTCCATAACAACAAGCATGACTACAAGTCCAAGCAGCAAGTAACCTGAGGACAAACAAAGGAACAACATGTCACAAAAAAATAATAAAATTCACTGAATGAGGTTCACTGAAGTCTTTAATTCATGATCAACAGAATGAACAGAAGATTAACTGATAAACTGGTGAAAGAAAGACTCACAGGAAGTTGCAAACTCCAGAGCCTGACGTGCAGCCTGACTATGGGTCCTCCCAGGCAGGTAATCTCCCAGCCCGATGGTACTAAGTGAGACGAAGCAATAGTAAAGCGACTCCAGAAAGCTCCAGTCTCTTTCCAACAGACAGAGGGCGAGAGCTGGCAGCAGGAAGAACAGGGTAGCCGTGCATATTGCTATTATTCCACAATAAAGGAGCCCAGCTGTGTTGTGGGACAGACCCCAAGAAATGTGAAGGTGGCGTATTGGAGCGTGGACCACTGTGGGCACCAAGGCATTGGTGAGCGTGGAGAGCAGGAGAAAGGTGAGAGGAATGCCAAATAGGCAATAGAGCATACAATACACACGACCCTCATCTGACAGCGGAACAGTGGCACCGTAACCTGCACACACACAAAGTGAAAGTGTTAGCAAAGTGTTATTGTAGGTTCTTTAGCTGTTCCTCAAGGAATCGAAACATACTCTATATTTATCATTTGGAGAGGAAGTGTGAAGAACAAACTGGAAATCTTACTGGGTACAAAATGTTTTAACCCCTCACCGTTAGAATTTGGTAAATCCTCCCACCATATGTTTGGAATCACTTGAGGCATGACAAAGTTAAGCTAACTTACGGGATAACTCACTTGGTGAACACTTGAGTTATGACAGGGTTGAAGACCACTTGAGGTATGATGATGTTGAAGAACAATTTTGCAAGATTAGAAACAAATGTAATGAAAAGGTTGGAGAATACAAGTGATGATAAGGCTGGAAAACACTTGAGGGATATAATGTTTGGGAACACCTGGATGACAGCGTTAGAAACATTTGAGAGATAACATGGTTGAAAACATTTGGTTGATAAGCTTGGTGAACACTGGAGGGATTACAAGATTGGAAAACACTTCAGGAATGACAAGGTTGGACAACATGAGGTATAATAATGTTGGAGAACAATTGAGAGAAAACAATGATAGAAAAAAATGTAATGAAAAGGTTGGAGAACACGAGTGATGATAAGGTTGGAAAACACTTGAGACTTCAAAATAAGGTCTTGGAACACCTGGATGACGGCCTTAGAAACATTTGAGGTATAACATGGTTGGAAAACATTTGGATGATAAGGTTGGTGAACACTGCATGGATTGCAAGACTAAAAGACACTTCAGGAATGACAAAGTTGGAGAACACATGAGGGATGATATGGTTTGTAAACACTTGGTATGACAAAGGTGTAGAAGACTTCATACAGTGTATGACCACATCGGAAAACATTTGAGGGAGGACAAAGTTGGATAACACTTAAGGAATGTCAAGCCTGGAAAACACTTGAGAAATGACAATGTTGGAGACCACCAAAGGGATGACACAGTTGGAGAACATTTGAGGAATGTCTGGGCTCATTTTCTTATTTGTAGAATTATTCATCGCCTAAGTCTTAACATACTTGCAGATCCATCTGCTAAATCTTAACCTGTCTTTTTTTTTTCCACGATATCAGTACTAAGTGACAAATAATCCTGGATACAAGGTGTACAATGATAAATTATTGTGAAGCAGTTCTTCTTTACACAGATGAAAAAATACAAGGGAAAGGTCTCACTACACCAACACTGCTCACAAATAATTACTTAAAGTGTCCCTTTAATTCTGCAGTGATATGTTTACAATAGTAAAGGGAAACAGGATGTTCTTACTCAACACACTTCAGCCAGAACAGGACAAATGACGTAGTATTCAGCTTTCTTAATAAACAAAAGGACACAAGAGCAAGGATACAAGCTCTTGCTAGAATGAAAAAAGAAAAAAAAAAAACAATGCTGTGGTTAAATAATGGAGTTTCCCCTCCACTTTGTCGCCAATCAGAAGAAGCAACACAAACACAACACTATTGTTTGACGAACAATATTTTGAAATATACATTAGGCTGTGTTCACAGTCTTGGCAGTGCTATGGCAGTGTGTGTTGTGCTGGTTTGTCACTTTCATGTCATCAGTGGCTCATGGCAAAAAGGTTTCATATTGGAACTACAGTTGAAACAAATAGAGCAGAGACAAAATATAGCTTCTTGATCACAGATACTTGAGGATGGCATTTAAAAAAATAACTCTACTTTGAAGTATGGTAAAGGATCTGTGATGATGTGGGGATGTTTTCTCAACAAAAGCCCAGCAAACCCTGCTAGGAAACAAGGCATCATGGACTCCATGAAGTACCAGGAGATTTTAAATGCCTTGGTTGGTCTTTCACCAAAGTCCTCATCCAAAACGTATGACCAAATCCACACAAAAATAGTTTGCTGACCACAGAATCATGCTGTGGGTAACACCTGTAGGGTAAGCTGGAGAGACACTTCCACAAGAGAGGACCTATGGCTTTACAGATATACCCTGAACACTATGTAACATTGTAAGCATTGCTACTTTTGTCTCGTTTCTCGTTGTTTGCTCGTTACCCGGTGCACTTGCTTAAACTTGTATGAGTCGAGCTGCGTGACTCATTTCAGCCGAAACTCAGTTCACGAATCCTGATTCACAAGTCACGATAAATACAGTACACAATGATTCAGGTTTACAACAGCCCTCAAAGAAGATCTCTACTTTTTATTGTGTTTTTCTTTTATTTACATCTACAGCTCTGTATTTCTAGTGCAAATAAATCTCCATGGCTCCTAAAAAAGTTAGGTTATATAAGCCAACCGAAAGCAAAACAGGAATTGAATGCTCCAGAGCACTGGCTGCAGTTAGCTTAGAGTTCATCGATAGAGTAAGTAAGCATTTACTTTACACTTTCAATCGTCACTCACTAAATCACATGAGATTTTTCAACACTTTATAATAAAATAAGCTTTGTGTTAATGATTTTGGCCAACTGTAGATTAATGTATAAGCTATTACACAGCATAGACCGCTCTACCAAACACTTGTTAAACTCATCAGTTCATGATACATTAACTTCTGATGTATTTGTCAGAACATATCTCCATCATACATCAGGGAGCACCAATACAACCCCATTACTGCCTATAATGCCTTATACAGTGTGGATTTTCTGGGGGTCTGGAAGGGATTCAATGAATTTACATCATTCCTTATGGGAAAAATTTGCTTGGCACTCGTCATTTTCGATTCTCAACAAGCCTTCTGGAACAAATAAATGACGAGAACGGAGGTACTACTGTACATTTTGGCTTATGTAGAAACAAAGCAAGGAATCACAAGTTTGCACACAGTGGATTTGTGCTGGTTCGTCTTCTGCAGCTCACCTGTAGTCGTGACTAAGGTCGTGACAAAAAACAGTGATGAGGTGAAGTCGAAGTTATACTTGGCACTGTCAGACTTCAGCACAGCCACTCCACGTCTGCCAGAAAACAGCGCCTTCTTCAGCAATTGCTCCAGGCTGCCATCCTTCACACAACGGTGGCTCTCTTGGAACCTCACTCGAACACCATGTGTCTCAGCAACAAGCGAATTCCACTCGGGCTGCTCCAGAGCCATGAAAATAAGTGCTCCAATAATGACAAAGAAAAGGTAAGAGAAAACCAAGAAACTGAAAGCATAACGATGACAAAACGTCAGCACGGATCCCGCACTTTGAGCCATCATTCAAGTGACTTGACATAACTGACTAGCAGGCTTATAATACTGTGTAACCAAATCCACAGCCCTACATCAAGCATTCCTCCAGGTGTTAAACTTTAATGAACAGAACAATATGCAGTCTACCTAGGAAAGCAGAGCCATCTGTCCTCTACTCTAACATTCCTAACCAGATTAAGAACATAAAGTCCATAATATGAACAGAAAATTATATGTACAGTACTATATATTATATGTAAAGGTTACACTCTGCTCTGTCCATCATATGACCATTAGAATGAAACTACTCTTTCGCCGAAAGTTTGAGGTCACTAGTGAAAATGCTTCTATTTTGCATTTTTCATGACCAGCATTTTTCATTAGGGATGCACCGATGTGGAATTTCTCGGGCCGATACCGATGTTAAAAGTCGATAGTTTAATCTATCAGCATTTTTTTTAAGTTCACATTATAATCCATATATGAACTGTTCTTAAAAACTGAATGAGTAATTCATTTTAGCAATACAATAAAATAATAATAAGCAATAAAACGGGTAAATCAGACTGCTGTAAACACAAGTTGCAGTTCGCTCAAAGGAAAAATGGTTTAATTCCATTTTATTTTCCAACTGTCCTTTAAAAAGGTTAGGACATATACACAGCAACATCAGATATTTTGCTTTATGAGTAACAGCTAAAAGAAAAAATATTCATATTTACATTTACAGCATTTAGCAGACGCCCTTATCCAGAGCGACTTACAATTGATACAGTCTTACAATCCTAGCAATTGTGGGTTAAGGGCCTTGCTCAAGGACCCAACAGTGGCAGCTTGGCAGAGGTGGGATTTGAACCCTGGACCTTTTGGTCCATAGTCCAGTACCTTAACCGCTAGGCCACCACAGTCCACATATGTGTCCACATTGTGGGTTAAGAATCTTGCCCAGTGACCCAACAGTGGTGGACTGGCAGAGGGAGAATTTGAACACTCTACCTCCTGGTCCATGGTCCAGTAAGTTAACCCTAGACCACCACAGTCCCAGCCAAATGTGAGAAGGAATGACAATATTAGAAAATGGTAAATGTTTTACAGTCCAATCTTCTTTGGAATGTGTTGCAGGCCTGAAATGCAGGAATAGGTGTGTACTAACACATCAAATGAAGTTGACCAGACAAACCATCAAACATCTTGGGTTTATACTGGGTGCATACTGTCCTATACTGTATGTAACAATTTTTGAAACTAAATCATTTGAAACAATTCAGTATTTGCTAGTATTGGTATGTTCCCCCTAATGTTTGACTGGCCAAAAAGTTAGCTTAAAAGGCAGAGTTTTGTAGTGACGGATGAAGTTGGACGTCATGGTGGTCGATTGTTGATCCGCAGACATTACTTATGGCTGTACTCTGTTTACTAGTGATGCACGATCTATCGGCGGCCGATACATTATTTGCCGATATATGGACTTTTTTTTTTAGATATCAGCATCGGTCTGATATTAGAATTTTTTATAACTGATATTTATAATGTATTTACATATGAATACTTCTTTGATTTTTCTTTTGGCTGTTAATCATTAATACTTGGAGCATCTCAGTCATAAGCTTACTTAAACATTTAATTGTTCTTGTTGCTGCCTGCACCAATTCAAGACTTAAAAAAAAAAAAAAAAAAAAAAAAAAAAGTTTTCTACCTTTTGAAAGGAAGGTTAAAAAATAAAATGGAATTTAACCATTTTTCCTTTGAGTGAACTGCACTTTGTGTTTATAGTAATAGTCAGGTCTGATTGAACTGTTTTATTGTTTATTATTATTTTTATTTTATTGCAAAAATGATTTACTGTATTTGAAATGCAGAAAGATTAAATTATCGGATTTTAACATTTATGTGCTAAAAATCGGTTATCGTATCGGCCCAAGACATTCAATATTGGTGCATCCCTACTTTTTTTTACTAATTTCACCGACAACATAAAGCTTGAATCCAAACATCACTATTTTTGAAATAGCCACTTCGATGTTATGAGCTTCCTCATACATTTGTCTCTGCTGGTTTCCAGCATTCTGATAGGTTGCCAGGCTTGTGTGCGTTGAAACAAAAATCACCCAATCATGTTGCAACAACAAAAAAACCCCTAAGCCTTCTCAATACCTAAAAAGGCAAATATTTAATAATAATAAAAAAAAAATCAAGTAATTTTGAGCCATGTCTCAATTCTAAGTCAAGTCTCACGTCATGAACACCTAGTCAAAGTAGAGTCATTTATCAATTAGTCAAGCAAGTCTCGAGTCTGACTGCATCTGAGCTGAGCTTCCTAGAGATCATTTTAAACAGCAGACCAAGCATGACATTAACCGCTCTCTGATTTAACATGAGCTTAACATTACAATGCTTCCAATGTCTTTATTTGATAGGGTTTCAGCTTCCATAATTACAAAAAAAATAACATCCTGACATAACGGTCACAACAAAAAAAATCCCTTCAGAGAAAATAATCTAATAATAATAATAAAAAAGCGCAGTGGAATTAGTCCGAGCTTTGCTGAGTAAGGCTGTAGCTCGTCAGTGCAGAAGCAGCAGACTGTGCTTGGGTGTTAAAGAGGCAGGTAGAGTGAGTAATGAGAGCACGTCCAGCGTCTCACTGGTTTGCTCACTCTCCCTATAACGGGCAGCTTGTGGGCATAAGCTCTTGGTGGCAGGGAGCTAATGGATGGAGTTGGAGTGAAGCTGGTCTGAAAGCGTCGTCCCTGGCATCGCCGGCCCATCTGCCGCCCACCAATCAGAAAAGAGAAGGCAGGAGGCCCCGGCTGGGCAGACATAAATCGAGTCTTTGGGAAAACGTCTCGCGATTGGCTGGCTGAGCGCCCTGGGCGGGAGGAGGAAGAGCGAGAGCGAGGGACTGCGGATGAAGATGATGATGAGCGGGCCAGGGACCTGAAGGAGCCAAACCAAGACGAAGAGCAGATGTTAGCACTTGATTTCAGTCCCAGGCTTCTGACTACTTTAATCAAGAATTTTAAAAAATAACATTAAGAATTAATTCAGCAGCATCCTGTTTTACACTGGCTTATCCTTTGGTTCCAGACAGGGCACTAGTCCACTGCAGCAGCCACACACCTGCACCCCCACAGATCAGCGTACCCAGAGACGGGCACGGGGAGAACATACAAACTCCACATAGACAGCAGCCAGGCCAGGACTGGAACTCAGGGCTCTGGAGCTGTGAGGCAACAGTGCTAAACCACTGTTATGCCTCAGAACCCAATTAACCTTATTATATTGGTGCTTGAAAGTTTGTGAACCCTTTAGAATTTTCTATATTTCTGCATAAATATGACAATAAAACATCATCAGATTTTCACACAAGTCCTAAAAGAACCCAGTTAAACAAATGAGACAAAAATATTGTACTTGGTCATTTATTTATTGAGGAAAATGATCCAATATTACATATTAGTGAGTGGCAAAAGTATGTGAACCTCTAGGAGTAGCAATTAGAGTCAGGGGTTTTCAATCAATGGAATGACAATCAGGCAACTAAGCAACTGAGGGCCTCTCTCACATTGGCTAATGTTAATGTTCATGAGTCCACCATCAGAAGAACACTGAACAACAATGGTGTGCAGCATGGCAGGGTTGCAAGGAGAAAGCCACTGCTCTCCAAACAGAACATTGCTGCTCGTCTGCAGTTTGCTAAAGATCACGTGGACAAGCCAGAAGGCTACTGGAAGAATGTTTTGTGGACGGATGAGACCAACATAGAACTTTTTGGTATAAAAGAAAAGTGTTATGTTTGGAGAAAGGAAAACACTGCATTCCAGCATAAGAACCTTATCCCATCTGTGAAACATGGTGGTGGTAATATCATGGTTTGGGCCTGTTTTGCTGCATCTGGGCCAGAACGGCTTGCCATCATTGATGGAACAATGAATTCTAACTTATATCAGAGAAATTCCTAAAAGAAAATATCATGACATTCTGTTCCATAACTGAACATCCTCAAGAGAAGGTGTTTCGATGCAAAACAGACCCTAAGAAGCCACACAAAGTTCGTTCTCCAAAAGAAAATGGTTTAAAGAAAGAATAACGTTTTTAAATGTTTTGGAATGGCCAAGAGTCCCAAGTCCTGAACCTTCAAAATTTTTCCAATGGACAAATGTTGTGGAAGAACCCTGAAGTGGAGCAGCTAATTTGTTGAGGAAACCCACCAACTGGTCCCAGAATCCCTGAAGCTGTCCTTCTTGTTATGAGGAATGGGCCCCTAAAAATTTGTGTTGCAGGGACCTGAAAATCAACAGTTTACAAAGGAAAACGTTTTAGTTACAGTTTATTTGCTGGCACAGGGGGGGCCTCCCCTCACACCAGATACTGAAAGCAAAAGGTTCACATTACGTTCTTTTGCCCACTGACCTAATATGTAAATATGGATTTCATTTTCTCGCAATACATTAAATGACCCCAGTATAATATTTTTTTTTTCTCATTTTGTTTTAATTAATTTGTTTAACCTCCTTTATATCTTACTTTTTTTAGAACCTTTTGTAAAAACCTGAATGATGTTTTTTAGAATCATATTTATGAATAAATAAGCAGACAAATCTGAAAAATTCCTAAAACCAGGGGGGTTTTCACAAAAACTTTCCAAAGCCACCACTGTAGGTCATTTTTTAAGTCTGTTCCCTTAACAACCATGAGATTTGCCAAATGAAATTCAAGATCCGGATCCTGTACGTGTAACATACCTCCCTGATTGCCTGTAGCAGCACCCAAAGAGTAGGTGGGTGGGCATGCTCAGTGCCGTGGGGCTTTCCATCTGGGCCCTGGGGCTGAACGGTTCCATGTTGGCAGTGAGCTGGTGGCATTTTTTGCGTGGTGCCCTCTCCTTCCCAGCCTCCCTGTCCCCCCATCCCTCCAGCCTCCCACCTGCTGCCTCTTTTTGCGAGTTATCGAATGACTGAACCGGGGCTGCAGGCAATAACTGCCTACTGCCTCAACGCAGGTTCTTCGGGTGCTAAAAGCGCACAGCCAGACTGTCCTCCAAAAGAAGGAGTAGAATTCACAGTTACATGTCCCAGGGAGAGAGACAGGGGGTTCCTTCCCCCTCCCATTGGCAATCCTTGCTCTCCTTTCTCCCGGCTGCCTGCAGATGGCTGCGATGACCCCAAGGGGTTTCAGACAGTGGTTTTTTCAGGAGGTTGGCTGAGGCCCCCCCTGGGAGAGCCTTCTCCCTCCTAACACATGGCTTCCTCCCCAGTTGATCTCTCCAGACCGGCCCAGCACCCCCCTCTGGGTCTGCCCGGTCAACTTCACAGCCTTTCATCTTTACAGACAGGCGCCTTCCACTGCCACCCCGTGGGTTTGGCAGACAGAGAGAATGCAGCTACAGAAGGGCAAGTTCAACACTAAAAACCCTGACCTAAGGCAGAACGCTCCGATAAATCATATTCAACACAACTATTAGCCGTTTAATGGAAAGATGTTGAATACTGACTGTGACCCTCAAAGTACTGATATTCATTTATTCCTGAAAGAGGGTACAATCAACAACTGTCCCCAATACAAGAAGCCAAAACAAAATACTTTCAGCACAATTAAAAATTTGACTTATTAAGTGGGTAATACAGGTACGTGCATGTATCATTTCCTACTTGTTTTCCTTTTTTTTTCTTTTCAAAGGGTAAGACTTTAGTTTTATAAGATACAAAATAAGAATTTAACTGCATTGACAGTTACTGTACTAAATGGTTTTTTCCATGTTTGTTTATTTTTATAATACGTGGTACCCGTCGTGTTTCCGAAGGCTTGTTTTTGAAACCCAGAGGAAAACAAGTTAACCGAAGCGAAATTTTCCCCTTCCCTTTTTCCTCTCCCACGATGAATAATAAATTGGTTAATTATCCGTTCCAGACGGGAACCCCCAGAAAATCCCACACTGGTTACATTTTGGTGGTAACTTGAAAATTTTTGTGAAACCCCCTTTTTTAGAAATTTTCTTATATTTTTTGCATAAATAATGACCCCCTAAAACAATCATCAAGAATTTCCACACAAGTCCTAAAAGCAGAATAAAGCAGAATGCCCAGTTTAACAATTGCGACAATGATTATTATACTTTTGGGTTCCATTTTATTTATTTGAGGAAAAATTATCCAATATTTACAAATTTAGTGAGTGGCAAAATATGTGAACCTCTATGGATTTAGCAGTTAAATTATATTTGGAAGGTGAATTACGAGTCCAAGGTGGGTTTTCAATCAATGGGGATACAGTCCAGGTTGTAGTGGGCCCAACCCTGTTTTAAAATTTAAAGAACCGGGAATCTATCAGTCTGCTCTTTTCCTTCCACAACATGGTTTGTGGAAGTGTATCAATGGTACGAACAAAGGAGAATTTCTGAGAAAGCTCAGTAAAAAAAGTTTTTGATGCTCATCAAGCTTTGGAAAAAGGTTTTACAAAACCATCCTCTAAAGGGTTTGGACTCCCACCATCCACAGTCAGACAGATTTGTGTACAAATGAGGGAAATTTCAAGACCATTGTTAACCCTCCCAAGGAGTGGTCGACCAACAAAGATCACCTCCATGAGCAAGCCGTGTAATAGTTTTTTTGGCGAGGTTTCCACAAAGGACCCCCTGGGTAATCTTAAAGCAAACTGGAAGGTTTCCTCCTCTCCTCCCCTCTCTCTCAACTTGGCCTTAATGTTAATGTTCATGGAGTCCACCATCAGAAGAACACTGGGAACAACAATGGTTGGTGCATGGCCATGGTTGCAAGAAGAAGACAAAAGCCCGCTCTCGCAAAAGAAACATTGCTGCCCTCGTCCTGCAACATTTTGCTCACAGATCCATGTGGAACAAAGCCAGAAATGCTAAATTGGAAGAAAATGTTTTTTTTTGTGGGACAGATGAACCCAAAATAGAAGTTTTTTGGTCTAAAAGTAAAAGCGTTTATGTTTGGAGAAAGGAAAAAACCTCTGCATTCCAGCCATAAGAACCTTATTTCCCATCCTGTGGAAACATGGTGGTGGTAGTTATCATGGTTTGGGCCCTGTTTTGGCTGCTCTCCCTTCTGGGGCCCAAGACGGCCTTTTTGCCAATCATTTGGATGGAAAACAATGAATGTCTGGAAATGATATCCAAGAGAATTCTTAAAAGAAAATGTCATGACCATCTGTCCCCTGAAACTGAATCTCAATAGAGGTAGCAAGAAAAACAAACAACCCCTAAGTAAGCCCACACAAGTTCCCGTTCTAAAAAATAACTACCAAATGGAAATGGTTTTAAAGATGAATAAATTTCATGTTGTTTGAACAATCCAACCAAAACCCATCGAAACTTGTTGTGGAAGTGAAACCTCTGAAGTGAGCCATTTAATGTGAGGAAAAACCCACCACAAATCCCAGAAGCCCTGAAAGCGGCTGTTTCTGTCATGGAAGGGAAAAATGGGCCCTTAAAACCTCCAAGCCGGGGTTGTGCCAGGACTGATCACAACCAGTTCAGGAAAACATTTAGGTTGCAGTTAATTGATGCACGGGGGGTCAACACCAGAATACACTGAAAAGCCAAAGGTTTTCACTAACTTTTGCCACTCACTAATATTGGATCATTTTCCTCAATAAATAAATGACCAAGTACAAGATTTTTGTCTCATTTGTTTAACTGGGTTCTCTTTATCTACTTTTAGGACTTGTGTGAAAATCTGATGATGTTTTAGGTCATATTTATGCAGAAGTATCAAAAATTCTAGAGGATTCACAAACTTTCAAGCACCACTGTATAAGGAATTATATGCATTAATGGAGCTGATTTGTACAGATTCTCCCTGATTTATGATGGGGATACATGGTCTGACAAATCTATCATATGTTATGTATCATGCACTGAGGAGTTTAATGAGCGTTTGGTAGAGCGGTCTCTATTCTGTACAAACAGCCTATGATAAGTAATGATAAGCAAGTTATTGTTTACTTTTGTCAGGAGAGCCTACACAGGACTATGCATACATACCAGAATAGCTCCATAGACCTTGTGTCCATCTGCTTTTACTTGTGCATTTGAGACAGAGTAATCATCCAGCACCGCTTGCAGATTCGCCCAGTAGGCGGGCAGATGGGGATACAACACACGCTCAACAGCCTGGGGTAAAGCACAAGAACACGAACAGGATTACAGTGCGGAATAACAAATATACCTGTTCGCTCACACTTGTACCTTCTTTTTTAGGGAAATGGAAAGAGACTGGACAAAAAGAGACTGGACTGGAAATTTGATTTAGGAACACTAGTACTAGAATAGATGTTGGTCTTACTCTTAGCTTGATGTAGCAACTGTCTCTTGCAAATACAAACTGTAAATACCACAGGAAGTCTGTGATCTGATGATATTAGCTCATTTACATATTAGGCAGGATACAGCAATTAATTTTCAGTCTGGCTGACTGGAGATCCATTTAACAATTAAATTTTAACACATGCGTTTGAAACCTTATCCACATACAAAACACACAAAAAGGCAGAGGGTAAATGGGGTCTTTGACCTCAGTAGCACACTTCTACCGCATATTCTGTCTCAATACCTAGTGGGCGCCCTTGCTGCCTACTTCCTACGTTTGTAGCTCCCTATGTAAAGACCTTCCTAATCCACATGGAATTTAAGACAAGTCATAGTTATTGACTGTGTCATTGTTTATTTATTCCAGCTGCATGCTTTCAGCGTTTACTCCAGACACTAGAACAGACACTAGAACTCTGGATGCAAAACCTGCAGTTTTATCGGAATTTTAATCTTTCTTTAATGCACAGCGTAACACAATTATTTTCACAATTATGTTGTCATTAAACAGGGATGTTGTTTGTGAGAACTAATATGTGAGGACAGTCCTTCTTTACAAGATCTGTGTTTATCACATCTAACTGGTGACTGGATAGAAATCATTTGTTAAAACAAGCAAGTTTTCATTTGAGCAATATTTAAATAAGTAAAATACACCAAAGATAATGGCATAAATAAGCCTCAAATTCAAGACAACAGTAAACACAGGGAAGATGTTAGATGTTATTATTTACTATTACAGGTATGTACCGTTTAACTACCATCCGATCAACATCCATTCGCTTTAACAACCGAGATCTTAACAATTATAATAAATTATAAAAGAAAATAAAAATCTGTCGCTTAACTCGGTATGTTGCTGCCACTTTCCTGGCGGAAGCCAAAAATACACTGATAGACACAATTTTAAACAAGACAGAAGATCAGTGAGATGAAACGGAGTCAACAAAAAAAGTATTTCGTCAGCCACTGATTGTGCAAGTTCTCCAACTTAGAAAGATGAGAGAGGTCTGTAATTTTCATCATAGATACACTTCAACTATGAGAGACAAAATGAGAAAAAAAAATCCAGGAAATCACATTGTAGGATTTTTAAAGAATTTAATTGTAAATCATGGTGGAAAATAAGTATTTGGTCACCCACAAGCAAGATTTCTGGCTCTCTCAGACCTGTAACTTCTTTAAGAAGCTCTTCTGTCCTCCACTTGTTACCTGTTATTAATGGCTCCTATTTAACCTCGCTATCTGTATAAAAGACACCTGTCCACAGCCTCAAACAGTCAGACTCCAAACTCAACCATGGCCAAGACCAAAGAGCTGTCGAAGGACACCAGGAAGAAAATTGCAGACCTGCACCAGGCTGGGAAGAGTGAATCTACAATAGGCAAGCAGGTTGGTGTGAATAAATCAACTGTGAGAACAACTGTAAGAAACTGGAAGACATACAAGACCATTGATAATCTCCC
>JAJAGP010000461.1:35844-247475 GCA_025084515.1 Ancistrus triradiatus | reverse complement strand
TCGTCGTGTTTGGAGAAAGAAGAATGCTGAGTCGCATCCCAAGAACACCATACCTACTGCGAAGCATGGGGGAGGAAACATCATGCTTTGGGGCTGTTTTTCTGCAAAGGGGACAGGACGACTGATCCGTGTAAAGGGAAGAATGAACGGGGCCATGTATCGTGAGATTTTAAGCCAAAACCTCCTTCCATCTATGAGAGCATTAAAGATGGCTGGGTCTTCCAGCATGACAATGATCCCAAACACACCGCTCGGGCAACAAAGGAGTGGCTCCGTAAAAAGCACTTCAAGGTCCTGGAGTGGCCTAGCCAGTCTCCAGACCTCAACCCCATAGAAAATTTGTGGGGGAGTTGAAAGTCCGTGTTGCCCCAAAACATCACTGCTCTAGAGGAGATCTGCATGGAGGAATGGGCCAAAATACCAGCTACAGTGTGTGCAAACCTGGTGAAGACTTACAGGAAACGTTTGACCTCTGTCATTTTAGTCATTCAAGTATTGAGTAGAACTTTTGTTACTGACCAAATACTTATTTTCCACCATGATTTACAATTAAATTATATAAAAATCCTACAATGTGATTTACTGGATTTTTTTCTCATTTTGTCTCTCATAGTTGAAGTGTACCTATGATGAAAATTACAGACCTCTCTCATCTTTCTAAGTAGGAGAACTTGCACAATCAGTGGCTGACCAAATACATTTTTGCCCCACTGTATAGTTATAGGTTAGACAGAATATACAGGTAGTGGGGAGACAAAGGAGTACTACTTACAATAGGACAGGCACAGAGACTTACAAAGAGCATTTACAGCTTGTTACAAATAAGAAGCGGAAAGTCATACACAGAAATACCAGTCTTTTCCATAAAAAGTCAACAGTCTCTAGTCCAAACGTGAGCTAACGAGCAAGCGAGCACACGACTGCTAAGATAGTCACACATGTGAATGACTGACTTTTGCTCTTAAACACTTACTCCCACCTCTGCTAGTGGATCTGCAGCGTTAACTGGCTGTTGATGTGACCAGCTGTTTACTGCCACAATGTCTGAAGTTAAAAGGCAGATTATTCTATATTTTTTATTTTATTTTTATATAAATTTTTAAGACCTCATTCATTAAATCAAACGACCATTGAATGGATGGTTGTCAAACAGCGCTTACCTGTACTGAAATCATAATAATATTAATATATACTGAAATGAAAGTGAAAAGTATAGTATGTCCAGTGTCTTCTCTCTCATCATCTGCTGGTATAAAAGTTATACAGCACTTAAATTACCTTCCAGCCGAGAGCATGTAAGCCAACCACAGCTCCATAGTGAGAGCACAGAGGCCGGACTGGGTCAGAAAGGACCTTCTGCAGGGACAACAGGATCTGATGGTACAGTCCACTCACCAGATCCCCATGAGTCCTAGCCAAAGAACACAAAAAGTCTTCATAAGCATATCAGAAAAGTAATGAGAGATGAACAGATAGTGTAAAAACAGAGCTTAGGTCGCTACACTCCAACTACTTCAGACAAGGGATGAAATCCAGAATGCTGAAAATGGGGGCAGCAGGCAGGACAGTTATAGATGTGAATTCAAGAGCCAAAATGTAATAATTTTTTTATATTGTTGTTAATAAAAATGAGAAAGTAATGCAAATGCTGCTACAAAACACTTTTTCCAAAGACATGCATTAGGTTAGTTCCGTTAAGTACTATTAATAATAAGGTTAATTAATAAGACTAAACTTGGCCCAATCTGAGTATATATCTGATTAGCATTGATGTAACCTTCTGTCTCTCGTTACAATGGCCAGTGATGCTGACAGTGATGTTAGATACAACCAAACAAAGTCCTATCGGCCCTCTGTCGGGACAGGAGTCAGCATGTGGTGTACATCTGGCATGTCCATATTGGGGAGGGAGTTGTTTTTAGTACCAATCACCATAAAATGTCATCAAACTCAGTAAGTGAAGCTGTAGACTGATAACCTTTCTTTCTTTTTCAAATTTGTAGTAGAAAGGTTGCTACTCCATGTACACTTCCAGAAGTTTTGTCATGTTTGTTTGTGATTTTACTTTAAATGCAGAAAGTTCAGCCAAAGAAATCACTGTCTTCTGTATTTTTCTCTATAACTTTAGTTACAGGATCAGATCACCAGAGAAAAAATGTCATGTGGAACTTTTTTCCGCATGGGCAGAAAGATTAGACAATTAACCACAAGTAATCACTGTTCCTGTGAGGTATCGCATATTTTTTGTCATTATGTGTGTCATTCAAAATAACAGATTAAAAAGATAAACAAACAGACAAAACTAGCGACGCACCGATATTTAATTTCTTTGGCTGATATGATAACCTATTATTAGTACATTTTTGTGGCTGATACTGATATTAAAACACTATTTACACATTATAATCCATATATGAACTGCTGTTAAAAACTGGATCTGTAATTCATTTTACACGGCAATAAAACAGGTAAATCAAACATGAGAATTAATGTAAACATAAGCTGCAGTTCACACAAAAAAATGGTTTCGTTCCATTTTATTTTCTAACTTTCCTTCAAAAAGGTCAGAATCTTTTTTTGGTGTTGAATTGGTACAGGCAGCAACAAGAACAAATAAGTGTGTAAAGAAAACTTATGACTGAAGAAAGAACATAACTATACACTCAACAATATCAGATCATTTGCTTGATGAACAACAGGCAAAAGAAAACCAAAGAAACACAGTGGGGCAAAAAAGTATTTAGTCAGCCACTCTTTGGTCTTGGCCATGGTTGAGTTTGTAGTCTGACTGTTTGAGGCTGCGGACAGGTGTCTTTTATACAGATAATGAGGTCAAACAGGTGCCATTAATACAGGTAACGAGTGGAGGACAGAAGAGCTTCTTAAAGAAGAAGTTACAGGTCTGTGAGAGCCAGAAATCCAGCTTGTTTGTGGTTGACCATGATTTTAATTAAATTCTTTAAAAATCCTACAATGTGATTTCCTGGATTTTTTTTCTCATTTTGTCTCTGATAGTTGAAGTGTACATATGATGAAAATTACAGGCCTCTCTCATCTCTCTCTAAGTAAGAGAAGTTGCACAATCAGTGGCTGACTAAATACTTTTTCGCCCCACTGTATTTATATATAGATATATAATAAATATGGGTTTTAATATCGGCTAATACTGTAATATCGGACCGATGGCGATAACTGGAAAAATACATTTGTTGGCCACCGATATATCGTGCATCATTAGACGAAACCACTTCTTCAGTTTTCAATGTTCTCAAAATGACAGTTTCAGACTAGAAGTTGTATCCTGTGCATCACTGCATATGTTATCCAAGATGCATTGCTTTAGACATGATAAAAATAAAAGAAATTAGGATCTGACACATAGTCCTATTTGTGTGTGTTTGTGTGAATGTGTCTTTAAATGTGATGATGTACCAGAAGATGTGGCTGAGAAGCAGAGCAGCGTAGTCTCTCAGTGTCCAGTGGTCATTAAGTGGATTGATGGAGGCAGCAAGCGGCTCCAGGATGCAGTACATAACGCTGGAGACCAGGCTACGCACATACGAGCCCAGATACAGGTATGGGTTCTGAACCAGGCTCTTTACCATGTGTAGTAGCCTGTTCAGCTGATCCAGGTCATGACTTACTGACTTCACCTGAGATGGAGGTAAAAAATTCTTCAGGTATTAAAACCAAACATAATCAAATCTGTACTTTTCAGTGTAGAATCTACTTAATCTAATCAAAGACTAACTCTAAGACAAAAAAAAAAAAAGAGTTATTCCCTTATACTCTCACTGGCCAGTCTATTAGGAATGTGTACACCTACTCCTTCTTCTTCTTCTTCTTTCGGTTTCTCCCTTTATCAGGGGTCAGCGAGTTAAACGTTTCCACCTCACCCTGTCCTCCACGTCCTCTACTCTCACCCCAACTCCCTGCATATCTTCATTTACCA
Source organism: Ancistrus triradiatus (assembly GCA_025084515.1). Taxonomy (NCBI): domain Eukaryota; kingdom Metazoa; phylum Chordata; class Actinopteri; order Siluriformes; family Loricariidae; genus Ancistrus; species Ancistrus triradiatus. The sequence continues at coordinate 243,523 of JAJAGP010000461.1, read as the reverse complement.
CAACCATATAACTCCTCTTTGGTCTTCCTCTCCGTCTCTTGCCTGGCAGCTCCATCGCCAACATCCTCCTACCAATATATCCACTATCCCTCCTCTGCACATGTCCAAACCATCTCAGCCTTCCCTACACCTACTCCTTCAAGCAATTATCGGATCGACAGTGCAATACATAAAATCAGGCAGATATGGACCGGCATCAACCATGAGAATGAGGGAAAAATGTGATCTCAGTGATTTTGACTGTGGAGTGATTGAGGCCAGACGGGCTGGTTTGAGTATTATAACTGTAGATTTTCTGTGTCATTAGTTCTGCAGCAGATATGCCTCCTTGATTAGAAGCCTATGGAGAGTGACCACACTGGTGTCAGCCGACAGAATGCCTACAGTAACTGAGGTAATCACTACAAATGTGGCGAGTAGAAAGCATCTCAGAATGCACAAAACGTTGAACCTTGAGGCGGATGAGCTACAACAGCAGAAGACCACGTTGGATTTCACTTGTCAGTCAAGAACAAGAAGCTGAGGCTGCAGTGGACACAGGTTCATCAAAAACGGACAGCTGAAAACTGGAAACACATAGCCTGGTTTGAGAAATCCTGATTTCAGCTGAGGCACACAGATGGTAGGGTCAGAATCTGGCACCAACAGCATGAATCCATGGAGCCAACCTACACACAATCCAGGCTGGTGGAGGTTGGTGTAATGGTGTGGGGAATTATTTCTTGGCACACTTTGGGGGGTGTTAATACAAATTAATCATTGCTTGAATGCCACAGCTTATTTGAGTATAGTTTTTCTGACCAACTGTCAAAATTCATCCGTCTTGTAATTAGTGTTGTCACGACACCAAAATTATGACTTCGGTACGATACCTGCCTAAAGTATCTCGATACAGTATCCGTCAGCAGTAGTCCCTATAAACGTAAATACTGATAAAATGGTTGTTATGTTTGTATTTTATATTAACATTAGAAATATGATAATATATGCAGTACAATTAGATACAGAAAGTAGAACATTAGTGTTACAGTGTTAGAAGTTATATACAGGTAGGAGTCTCGATCAGCTGATGCTGGAAACCTAAACAAAGCGATAACTCTGTTTCATAATACGATAATATGGTAATAATACAAGCAGTATTACTGGATACAGTAAGTAAAACATTATTTTTGTGAAATCATCTAGTTATTATTCTTAAATTAATGGTAGAAATGATGTATACAACTTACTGGCCACCCAAAAAAAAAATCTAGGGATTACATCTGCTGGACCCACAAATTACAAGTGTTAGGTTCCAAGGAAAAATGTGTGAATTCGTGAAGCCACAGATTCAGAAGCGTGGATTTTTCGGAGTATTACTGAACACGTTATCTGGTGTAAAATCGAGTATCCTCGTCGGAGCCGGCAAAACGACTTATCAGTCCAAAACTCAGCTGGACACGTAGTTCCTGCAGCTGATTTCTCAGCTCTTCAACTTCACGGGACAGATATTAATTTTCCACGCAAGACATGTCCAGAGATGATGGCTCAGGGACAGCACAGTGACCATGATCCATTGTAAGGTCTGTTGATGGATCTTCCAGGAAGGCGGGATCAGCCGGTCGATAATTGCCATACACTGCGCTGGTGTCTCATGCTGCCTTCAAGTCGTCCTCGGAAGTTCCTACTTCCAAGTTCGGAGGTGGTACTTATGACATGATGTACGTTCAAGTGTTTTTTGTCGGGTCGTGACGCCAAAAGAAAACTTTTGTTTGTACTACTTCTATTTTTGTATAGGCAAAACCAGCAAGTTTATTTAGCCTTACTTGAAGAGAATGAAGCAAACAAGACATGAATTAGATGAGTAATATTTTATATTAAATAATATTATTTTGTTGTAATTCCTCATTAACATCAGTGCAAGTTGGACAAAATGTACACTAGCTTAAACTGTACAGTTAACATGCAGAACTACTGGTAGTAAAGTAAAAACTTTATGTTTACTGTAGTAGCAGCATCCATGCCGGCAGCCGCCATGACGTTTCGTTACTGACACGCCCCCAACTCGGAAAGTCGGGGCTTATCGAAAAATCCAAGTTTCCCACTGGTAAATACGACATTGCGGTGACGTTTATGTAATCTCATCTCGTAAATACGATATTTCCGACACCACTTGAAGGAAGCATGAGTGCTGTAGTCGTTCCACTCAAAAAGCAGTGGCACTGCACATTTGGCCAGTCTTCTCCGACCTTCTGGTGTTTTTGGTTCAACCAAGTGGTCTGGTATGAAATGTCTGCTACAGAGCTTCGTATGCGGAGAAATGATAAAGTGGTCCCGACGAATGTTTATTAGCCACTGTATCCTGAGGTCACTCCAAGCTGGGAAACTATGGAAACTTAAGCTTCCATTAAATTTCGCAGGCGCCGAGCAAAGAGGGGCACAACAGTGCTCTGAATATTTAGTAAGTTCTGAAACTGTTCTGTCTTAAAAAACCTTATGACGGACACTCACTTTGATATGCGCTAGCAAAAAAAGGAAAGTTTGGAGAATGCTGGTGAATGCAAACAACGTGACCGGAAACGTCCGAGCCGTACTATTTGAAAATGGAATTGCGTCACGGTCATGAGCGTCCATTAACAGCTATTAACTCTCCATTTTCTCTTCTGCTTCACTGGGAAGCAAAGTGCTGCGTGCCCATACTGCCACCGTGTGGCACATGGACGCAACTACAGACATAAAGCCATTATTTCAAAAGTTCCGGTACTAATAAAATAAGGGTATTCTACCATTTTTCTAGTATCTGTACACCGTGCAACAATACTTCTAATGGCTACTCTCAGAGTGGTAATGCACCATGTCATAAAGCAAACGTCGTCTCAAATTGGTTTCACGAACTTGACAATGAGGTTAGAGTTCTTCAACAGTTTTCCCAGTCATCAGATCTGAATCAAACACGACACCTTTGGGATGTGGTTAAATGGAAGAGTCCCAGCATGAAAATCATCTGAAGATTTTGCAGGACTTGCATGAGGCAATAATGTCAAAATGGTGCAGAATTTCAAAGGAACGTTTCCAACATCTTGCGGAATCTACCACATAATTGACTGAGGATGTTTACTGGGCAAAGGGAAGCCCTACTCCCTTATGTAAGGTGTTCCTAATAAAGTGCCCAGTGAGTGAAGATGTACAGAAGAAAAAAAAACATATTACACAATTAAACCCTACTTTGACTGTGAACATTACTTTTGACTTGGAGCAAAAATAATATCCCTTAAACATATGTAACTAAATACATTTAAATGGGAAGGTCACATACCCCACTGATGACATAAACAAAATAAGGCAAGAGTGCAGCGATCTTGGAGTTGGACTGAAGATCCAGCAAAGCCACCTGGGTTTGTAAAACAAAAATATGTTGGTTGATTTTTTTAACACAGAATCACTTCATCCATCAACAAGCTGAGAAGGCAGATTATACCTTCATAAGATGTGGATCCTCTCCTAATATGGCTCTAGTGATCTGCTGGTAATACTTGAGTAGGTCATCAGACAGAGACTGCACAGCACTCGGGACTGAGAGGGAAAGGCTAGTCAGTCCATGGTAAGCAAAGTCAACTGTTTAACTTTCAAATCTTTTTTAAAAAGAATGTAAGACTTAAGAAGTTTCTGTACTATGGCCCCAGATTCCTAACTCTTAATCTGATCTTACTATTCAAGGCACACTAGGAATCACCAAACTTGGAAGATGTTCACCCAGGTTTTTTACTTTGTAGCAAATAAACAAATCACAGATATGACACCACACATTTGTTGTTTAGAATAACTGAACACTCTGGTTTTGTGAAACATAACTAATTACTTAAATCAACGGCATTAATTTAACTTTTCTGCAGGTCAAAAGGAGTGACCTTACTGACCTTAAATTGCTGGACTTGAGCAGTTGAAAGAAAACATGGCCCCAGAAAGTAAGCTGTCAACTAAAACTAGTAAAGACTATAAAACTCCTTCGAAAAAAAAAATCCAACAGTCAGCTGTGACTAAAATTTGATGCGAATGTAAATAAAATTGTAAGGTTATAAAAGGGAAACACACAGGTAGACCAAGAAAGATGTGAAATGTAAAACAAGACAGAAACAGGAGGCCATGTTTGTGACAGAAGTGTAAAAAATCGGCTAAATGAAATGGGATTTACATGGAGAAAAGACAAACAAAAATCAGCACCAACACAAACATAAGAAAACAAGGTTACAGTGGGTTAACGAGAAGCTATCATGTCGTGTGGATGATTGAATGAAAGTGACATTCAGCAATGAATCATCTGTACTGGCCCTTAAGACTATGACTGAATGTTTTTCAGGTGCAGTTATAATGAAGCATAAGATGACTGCTTGAAACAACCTAATTTCTCCACTCATTCATGATATGCGTTTGGATGCCAGGTCAACAGTCAAGGTAAGCATTCCCTCAACAGGTGTACAGTGAAATTTTGGATTTTCTAGTTCCATTAATAGAAAATAGGTTTGATGATGATAAGGTCAATTTCAGGATGAAAATGGATCTTGCCACAGAGCAACAAATGCTGAAGCTTTTCTTAACGAAAGACGTGTCAACTCAATGACAGGTTCAGCAAACAGTCCAAATCTCAATTTGATTTATGGTGGAAATTAAAACAAAAAGGTCCACAACTTTGCATCCTCCAAAGCTGGAACTAACTTGATTTAGACTACAGTTTTTCATTAGTGAAGTCCTGTGGTCCTGTGGACTCTGGTAGCATAGTAGTTAAGGTACTGGACTATGGACCAAAAGATCCAGGGTCCAAATCCCACCTCTGCCAAGCTGCCACTGTTGGGTCCTTGAGCAAGGCCCTTAACCAACAATTGCTTGGCTTGGATTGTAAGACTGCATCAATTGCTCTGGATAAGGGCGTCTGCTAAACGTTGTAAATGTAAATGAACTTGAGCGAAAAGGTTCAAATCCCACCTCTGCCAAGCTGCCACTGTTGGGTGCTTGGATTGTAAGATTGTCTCAGTTGTAAGTTGCTCTGGATAAGGGTGTCTGCTAAATGTAAATGTAAGTCCTCAACCAATTCAGGCCATCACGAAAGCCTTAGGGTGCACGACAAAATACTAATTTTGAATTGTTTGATTGTTGATGATTCCACAATTTTGTTCTTCAGCACTGAGTGAGTCCATATTTTTATTGTACTTAATCTGGAAAAATACACCACTACTTAAATCATTTAATTTATTAGATGTATGCTTCTCGAGCTAATAATAAAAAATTGTTTGGTGTCATGCATGTGATTTGTTTATATGCTGTAAAGTAAAAGTCTGGGTGAACATCCTCAAAGTGTGGCGATTCCATTTTTTTTTTTTTACCATAGCACTCACAGGACACTTCATTATCAAGAGATACAGTCGTATGAAAAAGTTTGGGCACCCCTGATCATTTTCATGATTTTTCTTTATAAATCATTGGTTGTCCAGCTCAGCAATTTCAGGTAAATATATCATATAGCAGATGAACACCGTGATATTTGAGAAGTGAAATTAAGTTTATAAGTTTTACAGAAAGTGTGCAGTAATTATTCAAACTAAATTAGGCAGGTGCATAAATTTGGGCACCCTTGTCATTTGAATACCTTTAGCACTAATTATTGGAACACAAATTTGGTTTTGTAAGCTCATTGACCCTTGATCTACATACACAGTGATCCAACTATTGAGAAAGGTTTAAGGTGGCCAATGGAAAGTTTTTCTCCTCTTGCATCTTCTCTGAAGAGTGGCAACATGGGAGCCTCAACATCATGGTTGTTCAACATCATGGTTCAGGGAAATGAAAAGCTCTCTGAGAGTTTCAGCTGTCAGGTTTTCCACTGTGAGGAACATAGTGAAGCAATGGAAGACCACAGGCACAGTTTCTAGTTTAAGGAACTCCCGAAGTGGCAGACCAAGAAAAATCTCAGATAGGCAGAGGCGAAGGATGGTGAAGAACAGTCATAGTCAAGCCACAGACCACCTCCAAAGACCTACAACCCCATCTTGCTGCAGATGGTGTCACTGTTCTTTATCATTCAAACTATTACAGCGCACTTTGCACAAAGGAGAGGCTGTATGGGAGAGTAATGCAGAAGAAAGCCTTTTCTGCAGACACGCCCACAAACAAGAGTCCTTGAGGTGTGCTTACAGCACATCTGGACAGGTCCAGCTTCATTTGGAATAAAGTGCTGTGTACTGATGAAACCTAAAACTGAGTTATTTGGACATAACAAGGAGCGGAAAAAGAACCCAGTTCCCAAGACAAACACTTGCTACCCACAGTAAAATTTGGTGGCGGTTCCATCATGCTGTGGGACTGTGTGGCCAGTGCAGGTACTAGGAATCTTGTTAAAGTTGAGGGTCGCATGGATTCCAGTTAATATCTCCAGATTCTTGAGAACAATGTTCAAGAATCAGTGACAAAGTTGCACCGAGGCCAACGACCTTAAACCCTGCTTAAAATCTAGTAAGGCATTCATGCAGAGGAACCAGTACAACGTTGTGGAATGGAAATCTCAGTCCCCAGACATGAATATTACTGAAAATGTGGGCTGTCCATGCTCGGAAACCATCAAACCTGACTGAACTGGAGATGTTTCTAAAGAAGAATGGTCCAAAGCACCTTCAACCAGAATCCAGACTGGAAGCTGTAGGAAGCGTTTAGCGGCTGTAACTTCTACAAAAGGAGGATCTACTAAATATTGATGTAATTTTTCTGTTGGGGTGCCCAAATTTATGCACCTGCCTAATTTTGTTTGAATAATTACTGCACACTTTCTGTAAATCCTATAAACTTAATTTCACTTCTGAAATATCACTGTGTTCATCTGCTATATGATATGTTTAACTCAAGTTGCTGATCTGAACAACCAATGATTTATAAACTAAAATCATGAAAATGATCAGGGGTGCCCAAACTTTTTCATACGACTGTATAACACACTGGTTATGACCCAGAGGGAAGGAACACTTGGGGTTTGTTCATAAAAACTAATTTTGTGCATTGTTATGTGCTTTCTGGGTGGTTTGTATTTAATACATTTAAGCAAAACTATCAAACAGTTTTTATTGCTCTTGATGATGGGTCTATCAAAGCACATATCTTGCTCACCCAGACCCAATTAGAACCAAATATAGGACGTTTCTGTAATACGACCCCTGTTTAGAAAACCTAATAAACCAGACGATAAAATGTTCTGCACCTGTTCCTTGAGGCTCCAGATTTCCTTTTCCATCAAGATATGAAACATGCACTGCCAAACAGACAAAACAGTCAGTACAAACCAAAGCCTACAGCATAATGGTCGGAAACAACACTGTCCTATTTTGCTGTACCTCGAACCGTGGTCTCAGCGCATCCTTTAGGAATGTTGGTAGCAAGAGCCAACTCGACCAAGTTAACCTCCCGATCCTCTACAAAGAAAAACTCTCCCTCCTTTAGTGGTCGGAATGGTAAGGCATCTTGGGCACCATACCCACTAATAACCTGAAACACAAAAGAGCAATATACAGTAGGGACAAAACTTTTTTTATGCATATTTATCAAGGTTAATTCATAAAGAACACTCCAGTGTTTTTCCAATCTGATCTCGATCAACCACATCTGTACTGTATGATATATGAGGAAAAGACCAGGGACAAGTATTGAAACTTTACCTTGTATTAGGGTTCAGCTATGTGATTTTTAAAGAGAGCTCCTGAGAACCACCAAAATGAACACATTTTACTACTTCCACTGAAAACACGGACATAGCAATCGAAGGTGTTCTCAAAACGAGACACTACACAATTCACTAGTAAAGACCTGACATTGGACATCACCGATATGGAGACATGATACCCAACGAAACAGTCAAAAACAAGGGTCTTAAGCAACTTTTAACACTTGTTAATATTTATCAAGTCACAAATATGTTTCCAACAAATATCCTATAACTGAATCCCAAATTAACAACAGTCGTGTCTTTAATCAACCAAACTCATAACTTATGGCCTAGCTCTACTACTGTATATGACCTAATTTTATTTTTCTTATATTATAATAATATTACTTGTCAATAGCTAGAAGGTGTTTACATTTTGGTGAAGTTTGGTAAAGTTTGCTTGAAAAGGTTCTAGTAGACCAAGTGGGCTCTGTTGTTTCTGTTCTTTTGTGGAGCTAGGCTTTTATAGTAGTAGAGAAAATACTACCATATTTTATGGAAGTACAGAAATAGGTTTGGTAGCAGAGTTCTCTTGCTAGTTAGTCTTACAAACCAACATGGAAAATACTTGTGAGAACAGTATGTATCATGATTGAGCCAAATAAATAGTGACCAGATTGCCCACACTTAACTTGTACCAAGTATGGGAAATCCTTTAACCTGAATCTCACGTCTAATGGAAGCCTAAATACTGAATACCAAAAACACCAGACAAGACTCGATGAACACACATATATACATATACACAATGGAGTACCCAGAGTAAAACCCTATGGACAAGGGCAGGACAAGCAAGCAAAAAGGACCCAGGATCTTCTTGATATGAATTGACAGTGCTACCCACCGAGCTGCCAAATTACTAAACAGGTATTGTATCATTGTATTTTTCCACGGTCAATACAGTCTATATATTATATTTAATATATTTGATATAAATATGGTCTCCATTATTTTTATATTTAGGATGTGTATTTAAACTATTAGTTAGGTATGTTTGTTTAATTCTTAAAAATAACATCTAGGCTTCCCAACTAGGTTGGGTCCTTTTTTTGAGTCTTTGCCCTCCCAATGCTTCTTCCTCATAACATGTAGGGACCACTGTCACACTAGGGTTGCTCAATTAGAGCTGTGGACCTAGATATTTCTAAAGCTGCTTTGAGACAATGCTCCATTGTAAAAAGCACTACAGAAAACAATTTGACTTGACTATCATCACACACCACTTGACAATAGGGGTGTCACAATACACATAGTAAAATTAAGTTTTTCGATACGGGGGATTTGATACGATACAAGCTGTGAATCAAACATATTAAGATTTTTTATATATTTTTTAACTTTACTTAGCCATTCGTCAACCGGCGCTATTGAGATGCAGTCATCTGCATAGCTGGAAAACCAGCCGCAGTTCTATACCAACAGTGACATCTAGTGGCAGACTCTGTAATAGGTTCTGTGCTCCATCTAGAGATTTTAAGCATTGGCAGCACCAGGTAAGCTTGATGCTGTTTTTGTTAATGTGAGAAAACAGGAACTCAAATATAATAAATACATTATGAAAACTTATCTCTATAGTACAAAGCTAGAGCAAATATGAAAACAAATCCTTCAGAAGAGAGCATGGACCCTGAGGAGCCTGGGTCATGCCTTTCAAAAAAGAAATCAGCAATGGCAGAGCTCTTATTTAACCCCAGCACAGCAAGGTTGTACTGACCTCCTTGATCTCCACATTAAAAAGGGAATAAAAATCCATTTTCTTTCTTCATTTTGTATCGAAAATATATCGTATCGTGAAATTTCTGTATCGTCACACACTTAATTGACAGGTGCCATAGTTGAGTGGTTTTTATGTTGTGGCTGATCTGTATATTCACATGGTATAGCTTGTGAATGGATGCAGATGCTGCCCTACCTCAGTGTTACTCCAGCGCAGTCCTCTGTTGAAGTCCTCTACTGTCAGTTTTCTCCTCTTGGCATGTCTCATGAACTGTGAGCTGTTCTGTGGTAATATGAACAGGACAGTTAGACTGAATCAGATGTTTCCAAAGTTTGTCAGCTATATGTTTAACACATCTGTATTCTCAAACTTCATATATAGACAGAATGGCCATTTGATCAACTTAATAGGAAACACAATTGTGACTATAGATCATCTGTTTCTGGGACGGTGGGCCTGAAAGTCCAGGATTCAAATCCCACCTCTGCCAAGCTACTGCTGTTGGGTCTTTGAGCAAAGCTCTTAATCCACAATTGCTTGGATTCTACAAGTCACCCTGGACATGTGCATCTGGTGAATGACTATGTACTATCAGACAGCTTCTACAAGGATCACCACCACTGACCCAATATTTCTTGATTTCCATGTGCTAGCCCTTCTCTAAACGTCAGTGACAACATTTGTCTCAGGGATGGTGTTTGACTGGCCATTAATGAGCTGGTACTTAATGAAATGGTAGACGTTCACCTGTGCTGCTTCTCGGAGACGGTAGCACACATCTTCTGCCAGCATTGCTGCTAGATCTTCACCCAGCTCGACCCCGGAACTCTCTGCCATCAGTCTGATGGATTCGCGGGACACCTCGGCAAAGCGTCGCTCTTCCCTAGCTTCAGACATCTTCCCAATACCAAACGCCAACCGCGTCCAGCGTTAATTACATCAGAACAGCGACTGCTGTGCACGAGCTAAAAAGGTAGCCACTTCTACTAGCCCAATTAAACTCCAGTGTTGGGAAAAGGCTGTTGCTCAGCTGGTTTTGACTTCATGGTTTAACGAACTTTAACTTCGCACGTTTGCATCATTAGAAAGCATTAGTAACCAGCTACTTTACTAACGGTGAGGTTCGCTTTACACAAGCTAGATAAGCGACAAAGAGCCACTCCTGGGCTTTCAGTGTTATGTTTAATAAGACTCCTACGCAAGTACACCGTTCTGTGGCGAACTAGGTTTCCTGCTTAGAAATACCTGTAAATTAATATTTGACCGCGGAAAATGTATACTATGACTCGCGAAATATGAATCGCCAGCAGGCTAATATTTGGTATGCGCCATTTTACACCACGCCAAAATAAAAGCGGTAGGTCTTGTGTACGCATGCGCACTGACAATACCCTACTCTAGAGTGCTACGCTGATTGAAGGTTGCGCTCGAGCACTTGGAGATTTAAAATTTTTTTCAAATCCCCAACCAAACTTTGACCGTTTGTTAACTGAATAACGGCGCCCCAATTCCCAACTCGAAGCATAAAACACCAACAATGTCCTAATTTATTTGATAAAACACCGGTATCAGACTACCTACAGCCCAGAAGCACGGTTATTGTGTATTGAAAGACTGGAACACAGTTTGGGTTAGGAAACAGCACCAACGATGGTTAGTTTATTAAAAAGGTTCAAGGATGTGATGGCCATCCTGATAATTTAAGGAGTACACTTTAAATTAAAATCCATAAATACACATTCATATTGCATCCCAAAAGCCCCATATGTACAACAGGTTAAAAATAGTGTACAGTCTAGGTCACCTTTCCACAAATTGGGACAGACTTAACAAGCAAAGTAGATGCCCAACTACCTAACCCTTCCCCAAAACCAGTTTGAAAAGGTAAAATGTAAAAAAAAGGCAATTTAAAAAAAAAAAAAAAGGCAATCCAATTCAGGCTATTTGCAAGTGAGTAATTAAGAATTACGGCAAGGGTTGGTCACTCAGTGGGCTCACACAGGAAGCCTGTTCCAGTTGCTGGAGTCTGAAGGCCAATGGCAGCAGCAGGTCATTGAGGTGCTGGCTGCTGAAGGTGAATGCGTTGTTGGCCACTGCTTCTGCGGATGGAGGCGTAATTGGCCCAGAATCATCAGGGAACGCAGGCGAGGCTAGCATGGACGGAGGCGATGAAGTAGATGAAGATGGTGGAGAAGGAGACTGCATATCTGAGGGAGGGGAGAGAACCCTTCCGGGCACTGGTGGAGACCAGGGCATCTGGTTCAAATCAAGACCTTTTACTGCATTGGGGAGTCCATGTTGAAAGCGACAGCGGGTGCCATAGAGGCAGAAGCCAAAAGCACTGAAGGTGCGACAAAGGGCACCACGGGGCTTCCATTCACTGGAACGGGGCGGTGGTTGCCAGGTCTTCTCAGCTGTATCTGACTCTGAACCACCCTCAACATGCTGGAAGTGGCATCGGGTGCCAAAGGGGCAAACCCCAATGGCACGGTATGTGCGGCAGGGGACATTTCTGCGCCTGCAGCGAACCGGCCTTTGCTCCTTCAGACTGTGCACGAAGAGGCAGCGGCTTCCATACATGCAGTAGCCAGCAGCGTGGAAGGAACGACATAGCTCGGTCTTGTACTTGGGGTGGCGGGAGGGCAAGTGGAGGTCATGCAGGCCGTGAGCAAACTGACACCGTTCAGCATACTTGCAAGTACCCGTCTCAGCATAGCGGCTGCACAGCTCCGTCTTGTAGCGGGTGGAGCAGAGCCAGGGGTTTAGAGGGGGAGACGGAGACTCAACCAAAGGAAGCAAAGCCTCAGCCAATGACTGACCGCCACTAGGCAAACACTCCCCTTGGAAAAAGGCCTCTTCATTACCCTCCGAGGGAAACAGCAGCAAGTCATCCTGGCTGGTCTGAGGAAGAAGAGATTGACAATTAAGACATTCACCATGCATTAACATACAGCTCAGAGGTCTAGATCACATGGCTGACATGCAGGGACATCATTGTTCTGGTGCAAAAGTTGTATAGAAGAAAAAGCCAGAACTTATGAAAGTTGTTGCTAAAGTTAATACCAATTGGACAAATGAATCTCTTCACACATTTGTGCTTCATTTCAAAGTCCATCACTTAATTTAATTTACTGGAAACCTGTGGCAAAGCAGAGCTTGTCACATGAAGCCATTCATATTGATCCTGGATCTTCTGTGCCATGAAAAATGTTTGCCATTAACGTGTAGAGTACATCAGCAACCTTCTCTACCCCAGATGTAACTCATGACTACGCCTTCATTTATAGCTGTGCAAGATGAGCTATTAAACTATAACAAAGCCGCAACAACCTGACATTTTGTAAAGTCCTGGTAACTACATCCCCTGGCGGATGCATCGTGTATGGCATGTCTTCCTGCCTTTTAATGCTGCGCTTTAAATGTCAGGTGATACAAGAGTGCTTATACATTGAAACAAAAGGAGTATGATCTACCAAATAACTAGGGATTAAAAATGATAGCGTCTTTAGACTGCAGACTCCTTACTATCAAGAACTAAAGCAGCGACACCTGGCAATGCAGCAATGAACAGTTATTTTAAAGCTCGTATTCCCAGGCAGAGTTACGGTAATGTCACTATACGAGTACAATGAGATGTCGTTTGTAGCACGCTTATAGATGCCAGTAGCCTAAATAAAAGAGAAAATAAATAAAACCACGCAGTAGATACAAATATCTAGAGATGTAATGCATGTATGCAATAACACAATGATAGTAGCTACAAGAGAATAAAACGACCAAGTAGTAGCTTCTATAATTTAAACTAGACTATACATATAGTTGTCTAATGACCTCAGTAACGGAGTGATATTGCAAAGAAAACATAATACACATTTCCTATGCCTTCTATGAATGCTAGTCAGTCATGGTGGCCAAATATATTGACGTTCACCAGATTTAATGCATTTGAACTAAACCTACCTCGAACATCACTGTCTTGATCCTGATGAATGTAACGGCGTCTGTAGGCTCAAGTCACTTTTAAAAGGCCCTGTAGTTTAACGTCACCTTCCCCGCAAAGAAGCCCAAACCCCTGACTAGAACCCTTGCAAGAACAAGACAGCTTAAAAAAAAAGTGCACCCTGACCCCAGCGCGTCTGCCCGGCTGTTATAAAGCTGCTCTAATTTCCCGCGTTCTCTTTACACTGGGATCAGCTGCGGCGCTCTAACGTCACGCGCAGTTCGAACTGACCAATCAGAGCGCGCGCCGCGTCGTCTATTCAATTTGCGCTAATGAATGCGCAGTTATTGCAAGCGGAGATCATCGCGCTGCCTGCACTCAGCTTTGATCGAATTTGTTCTTCACACCCATCGACGCAATCAACATTTCTTTTCTAGTAGTCCAACACACATCAAATAGCGAGCTCTGCAAACGCAGGTGTAAATCATCGCTTCACACCTCCGCTTGTTAATTGAATGAGCGTCTCCGTTTATTGTCTGCATCACACACACCCTAGAATAAACTCGACCCGGGCCAGAGATATTTTTTTTATTGTTCCCTTTTACTTATCTAACCCTATATGGGACAGACAGTATAGTGTGTAATTGAACATAAAGGGCAAACCAGCCCAGTGAGCTATCGTTTAAAAATAACTTCTCCTATATTTCATTTTATTATTACTCAAACGCAGGAGGCGTATACAACTGCGTCCTTTCTGTTTTCCCAGGAACCCACTGAAACAAACCCATTTTGATAATTGTGCTAGAAAAGGTCATTTATTTCTGCTTGTCATACTGAAACACACAGTGGCATACATGAGAGGGGCACAGCTATACCCTCTGCTTGCCTGATACTCATAGGGGTACAACTGTGCATAAAAAGCCTGTTAAACCTAAATGGATTAAGTGATTTAACACTAAAGTGGGTGTTACTCTGCCATGGACGAGAAATTAAGAACAAATTTTAAGACAAAATTGAATTAAGTTTGTTTATGCCAACATCACTGACGTCTAATGTACTTTTGGTAGGTTATAAGTGGATAGCCAAAACCAATAGCTGGGAGCTATCACCACCTTGCCTGCAGCATGGCTGGCTTCAAGTATTTGCCTATGTCTATTACTCCATACTCTGAGATCCCGGTTCGATCCCGACCCCGGGCTCCGCCTGTGTGGAGTTTGTATGTTCTCCCCATGCACACGTAGGTTTTCCTCAGGTATTTCTAATTACAAGTGCTTAACATGGAAAGGTTAATGGAAAAGCAATTGAAGAACAGACATGTTTAGGTATTTAGATGCAAATACATTCTCACAGTCTAAGCTTCAGTGAAGTCTACAGGCTAGTAAGCTTTCCACATCAAAGAAAAAAGCAGTTTGTGACCGCAAAGAAAAACAAATTTTATTTATTACTTGTCAAGATGCATTAAAGTTTACAGAGGCAATAGAATAAAAACAGATCAGAATAAAAACGGAGATAAAACTGGAACCATTCACACTTCGAAGCTTACATAAACCCTAACTCTGCTTTACCCACCTTCCCTTCTAACGCTCACACGGGGTCACGTTCCAAACCGCACACTACGCACTACATCCTACTGTGGCTACTAGTTCCAAACACTATCTAGTGTCCGGTTTGGGACGTGACCGTGGAATTTCAGCTCTCGGCAGCTAAGCTACATACAAAACCGGTGGCGCTCCTCCTTGGTCAGGTAATCGTTTTTAGTGTGCAGTGCACTCTCAGGTTAAAAACCCTATAAATCCCCCAAAGCAGGAGAAAACATGAACAAGGAAAAATCATATGAACTAATTCGCCAGCTTTTCACAAAGCATGAGAAAGCCATTTGTTGATGCGCGTAAATGAAGCTATAAATGAGTACATAATTCAGTATCAAGTGCCTATAACCTACACGAGTAATTACTATCAAATCAATTTTGCTTCGTAATCCTCTTAATTCATCACTACTCTCACAGTACCTACAGTCACTACTTCACCTTCCAGGCAGCTCCACTTTCCAATTCAGCCGCTTGATTACTTGACCAAAACATGGAGCCTCTTGGCATACACATCATATAACAACTTGAAAGTGAACATTTGTATGGCTTTATTTGTTATTTTACACAGAAAAGGGCAAAAAAAAGACACTGAGCAAAGAGGCAGTAGCCAAACGGACTGGGAGCATTTACTGTTATGAAAAACACCCTGAAGCTGCCACGGGTTTCTCTGACCTCTACTCATACCAACTCCTTTTTCAATCTTGATCCAAACTGACAGAAGCCATCGACATTGTCACCATTTGTAATCCCAATTCCCCCAAACTAGAGCAAATCAAATGTTTTTCCATCTCTGAATCTTTTTCACATTGTTGAGCCCAGGAAACAAAGATCATAAATAAAATGCTTCAACCTGACTGTCCATCGAATCTGGATCGATGGCAACCAATCTATTCCTGAGCCCTATGGTCCAGATGTGTTTACATTTTAGGAATTAAGAGAACAGACCCACTCAAAGGAATACAAGCCTGTCACCCTTTAGATTGAGTATAGCACAAAAATGAACAGTACATACTGGATTGAGTTTTTTTTTCCTAAGCAAAGAAATAAAGATACACGCCAATCCCTCCCCCCCTAATCATAGCCCACCTCTACACCCAAGTTTTCAGTCCTCAAAAATTAATTATTTACACAAAAAGACTGACCTGGAGGAAAAAATAAAGTGTGCTTTATCACCATTATTTCATGTTGGCCATTATTGGGTTTTAATTACAGATAAAATACATATCCATTAAAAAAAGATGAAGGGGAAGCAGGCGAGGCAAAATGCAAAGCTATACCACTGGAATAAAACACGACAAAGTTCATGACCACGGCGTGTTGTCATGGACTATTGACAGCAGTAGAGTGTCAACAAAACACAGCAAAATGAAAGATGGACAAGTAAACAGTCAAATAGCTTTGTAGGTGATAGAGAGAGAGAGGGAGAGAGAGAGATAGAGAGAGAGAAGGATGGTGGTATCTGACATGTAAGGGAAGGTGACGTGGCCCAACAGAAAGGCATTCAGTCCTCCAGCACGATTGGCTCGTTGGTGCTTGTAGGCATTACAGCGAGAGGCCGGGGTGGAAGAGGGATTTTGACTCTGACAGGGATGTTGGGTTTCCTAGCCGCCCGCCTCATCTCCCCCTGAGAAAGGTGTTTCCTCAGGGCTCTGAAACAAACACACGTACGCACACACAAGCACGCAGAGACACGCACACGTTAATGTTCTGAGCAGTTCATACAGATATAGCTGGGAGAAGAGTGTTCAAAGCTAAGCTTTAAAACCTGGTTTCTTTAGTAGCCACAAAGACTACAGGATTGGGGGCATCTGCCTGACTGACTCTCTGCCTCTTTATGACTGACTGGTTGGTCGTCCTCATGCTGCTCATAAATGGCCTCCCATTGGTTGAGAAGGGGTGTCCTCCCTGCACCAAAAGTTGGGAGTGGTCAAATAAGCTGGTGTGCAGTATGTATGATTGAGAAATAGTTTAAGAGCGCTTATACAGCGAGCTTACACTATCAAAGGTCCTCTTGCCGAGCAGGCCAGTGGCACTGCGGGGTTGGTTGGCCTGGTTACGGTTGATGGGGGTGGGAGCACCTCGAGGGGCTTTAAGTTTTAGGGGAGCCTGGACAGCTGAAGAACAGAGAGTCATCCCTCAATACAAGTTGCATACAAGAGAAACATGGAAAGCATCTAGCAGGGATCATGAAGCTTACCTAGTTCTTTCACGATGTTGACCAGAGATGGCCGTGGAATGGGGCGGTTCTTCATAGCACTCCTCGATACTTTAGGGAGTCTGATCATACCTGAGGAAGAACAGAACATTTCATTGGCATCTCACTACCCACTCACTCGGCCTTCCCTCCAGTTCAAAGTCATGTAGGTGGGTCTAAACTCCTGCACTGGAGGAACCAACCCTAGACATGGTTACTGACACGCATTCCCTCACTGGTCTGGTGTTTTTTGACTGGTTTGTTATATGAAACACTTTGAGGGGCTGAGATTTTTGTTTGTTTGTGTTTATTGCCATTCCAGCTCACTAACAGGCTATGTACATGGCATTGCACAGGTTTAAAACCCTTCTGTTCCTATCAAAAAGGATGGATCAGCAATTGCGCTATAGTTGATCTTTGACTTTTAGGTAGTCCAAAAAGTTCAGGATCTTTGCCGGGGGTTTCGTTCAAACAGATCTTTCATATTGTCATCTTTGTAGTATTTTTTCCCTGTTGTCGTTTGTTGCAGGGCAGTCTATTAATAGATGTTTGATTGTTAGTTGTGAACGACAATTGACATGATGGCGCATCTTCCCCAAGGATGAGGTGGTGGTGTGTTAGGGTTGAATGGCCTATGTGACATCTTGTTAGTGCTGTTTGGTCTCGAAGGGGCTGAGAAGTATCTAACCACTTACATACATCTAACTGCTACCATGCTAAAGAAAGTCTGTGCATTATGTTCTGTGAAACAAGGCGTTGAGCAAAATGGACACTGACCAGACATTTCCATAGCCATATAGCAGTTTAGATACTCAAGTTTTACACTAGTGTTTTATTTTATGCAATAATATTAATTAAAGCACAATATGAAAACATTTGGTACAGTGTGTTTTTGATGGTTTTAAGCCGTACCAGCACAATTTGGCTTTTAACAGCTTGGCAAGTTTAAATCTTTAATGGTTTGGAGAGAGGTAGCACTACAATAAGTGTTTTATATTGAGGTTTGATAAGAAGTTTAATATCCTCCCTGGGTTTGTGTTCCTAAACAAGTCTTCAATGTTGGTCTCATTGAAAAAGCTTTACGTTATGTTCAGAATCAGACAGTGGATGAGGATGTGTTTAGTTGTTAATATGTCTTGGCATAGTGAGCATCTTAGCAGGTCGGTTCCTGGAACTAGGTGTCCACGTTTGAGTGTGGCCCAATACGGCATTTTGTGAGGATTGTTTGTTTGAATCCATCACTTGAGGGTCGGTTATGATTGTGTATTTTAGGTTGGATTTCGTGTAGTTTGCTAGTCTGTTTTTGTCCCATTTGGTGAGGATATATTGGTCGACTTTTAAAAAGAGGTCTGTTGGAGGGATTGAGAACGTGGAGTTGCAAGTTTCATCAGATGTTCTAGCTACCCAGCTGACTTTTCCATTTCTGGTAATTCCAACCTGGCTTGGGATACAGCAGTGTGTCATGTTATATTGTTGGCTTTTGAGGATTTTGTGTTGTTTCATTATCTCTGAGATGAGGTTCTTGTTCATTGTTCAACTGATTCATTACCTGGACGCAGGATTTAGAGCATATGAGGAATTTGCAGCACTGACTCGATTGTATATATTCTAATGCAAGTAGTATGGCGTGACATTCTGCTGTAAGGATTGTGCTGGGGTTCGGTAGTCGGACGCACACTGGTACGTTTCCCACAGTATCGATTCTATCCATATCAAAATGCGCTTTCGTTTGACCCACCCAGGCTTCCGTAGCGCAACAGTTTGTTATGCTGAAATGGCAGCTGAAGCAAAATCAGAGTGAGACTTCAAAACCTTCGCCTTTGAAGCAGATAAGAACTGAAAGCCAAAGAACACAAACAAGCCAATTTGGCCTGTTGCTGCTATATGTAAGTGCATATGCCATATTGGTCCAGGCAAGAATGGACTGTAAACAAACAATAAAAAACAGGGGATCTGTGTTTTTCTTGGGTAAAAAGCATAATAACAGCTCGTTTTTATATTCAAAGTTTTTTTTTTTTATCTGCATGGACTACAAAAAGTTTTAACTCCCGGTACTCTGAGTTTCCACAGTAGTGTGGTAGCCTAGTGGTTAAGGTACTGGACTCTTGACCAGATCCCACCTCTGCCAAGCTGCCACTGTTGGGTCCTTGAGCAAGGCCCTTAACCCACAATTGCTTGGATTGTAAGACTGTACCAATTGTAAGTCGCTCTGGATAAGGGCGTCTGCTAAATGCTGTAAATGTGTGCATAAGCGTTAGGCCAGCTATAGCTAACCTGGTGGCAAATAACTTACTGTCATAAGAGATTGTAAAAACTCTTTTGTCAAGCATGGATTTGGATTATTTTCCTGGGTTAATACGTGTAGAAACGTCCCTTTATCATTTAGTGTATATGAAATGTGCAGAGGCTTTGTTTTGGTCCATGTCCTCATTATTTTAGCTTTTCTTTGAAATATTAAAAAAAAAAACACCTAAATGGTGCATCTTTAAATTCTTAAATTGACCATCAATAAAAAAACAAATAAAATCAGCTGGTAAAAATCAAATAGTGAGACACTGGCAGTCTTTCTGCTTTCTATGTGAAAGGATACAGATACACTCAAAGGTAGTCTACAGTACAGTACAGCAGTAAAGCTTATTATTATTAGAATATAAATACAATACAATGTAGTCTAAAGTAATAATTAGTGAAACAATAGATTAATTAATGAAACAATAGTAAGCAGTATTATGCTATGCTACTAAAATATATTATAAATGTTATATTATTATAGTATATTTGAATAGGTTTACCTAAAAAAAAAGATCTTTAGAAGTTTGGTATCGAATTAAGATTTTTCAAAGCGTCGCATCGAAGTCAAACTTCTCAGTATTGTGACGACACTACTTCCTTATAACATTTAGGGAGATTTTCCTTGTCACCATCACCCCAGGTTTGCTCAACAAGGGCTTTGGGCCTAGATATTTGGGAAGCTGTGTCAAATAAATCTGACTTTTGTGTTTGTAAGCAGGAGGTCAGGGGCAGAAGTGGAATAAATATATTGTTCATGTCAATTAAGCCTCTGCACCTACTCTCATTAACAAAACAATTTCTTAAAATAGAATAAGAAAGCATCTCATCCTCCTCCATGTTGGCTATGTTGCTGGATCTTTACACCATGCTGTGATGTTTCAACAGTGTCATTTAGATATTTAATAATCACAGTTCAGAAGAGGTGCAGAACTATTTCTGAAGGTTTCTGAACGAGCTTGTACTTCCTTACACTGGTGTTTAGAGGAGGTGTGTGTTCTGTGCACATTCATAAACCTGTTACTTGCATCAGTGCATCTTGCACTTACACTCAGCTTTGACTGCATTGGCGTTGATAGACGCGTAAGGGCGACGGGCGGCACGGCGAGACTGCAGAATGTCCTGGCACACCCGGCGGGCAACGCGGGTCAGTTTAGTGGTCTGCAGAATGAACGTCTGCCGATTCTTAGCCAAAAGCTTAGCACGGCCAGCACTACTGGCGAACGGAGACATGCCCTGGACTTCCTGGCGAGTCATGTGACTACGTGGGGCTGCATCCTATTGCAAGAAAGCAAGTTATAGCCATTAAATTCAACTGGACTGTACACGTCAACAAGCAATAACTATAGGGACGTTGTAAAAAGACATACAGAGCCTGTTCTTGTGGCACCCTCTAGCTGTGTGGGGGTTTTCAAGCCACCATATTTCTTCCAGTAAATCCAGCAGGAGGCACAGAGTCGACACTGCATGTTAGGAGGTCCCCATGCATACCACTGTGGGGACTGAGCAGCTGCAGTGGCACAAAGGAAATGTCACAAATGTAAACTCTAAGTGTAAGAGTTGGGCTTACTCAGATCATCAAGAGTATAAAATATCGCAGTAATGTAAATAAGCAGTGATATTTTTCAAATGATCATTCTTTGCGGTTTAATTTTCACGTTTCAGCTTTATTTAATATTAGCTTTATCACGATAAGCTTCACAATTACAGCACATTGTAATGCTTCAGCACTTACTATGGCAGCTCTCACAGCACAGGCCTTTCTGAAACCCAGCAGCTCCATTCATCCCAGGCTTATTACCGGGAGCCATTATCTGGTTCGGGTTCGGTTTGGTGCTAAAGACAAGAAAACATTCTGCTTCAAAATCTATGGCTGATAACCTAATAAATTCACTTTGAAAAGATAATACCAACACTGTATTGTAGCAGTAGTTAATAAACACATCCTGCTTAGACTCAGGATCCAAGAGAGACTGTGTATCGGACTACTTAATGCCGTAATGTATCATCATGTATCATCTATGCCGCCCAAGGAGGTTGGGTCCCTTTTGAGTCTTGGTCCTCCCAAGGTTTCTTCCTCATAACACTTAGGGAGTTTTTCCTTTCCACTGTCGCCCTAGGCTTGCTCAATTTGGGATTGGACGTAGATATTAGGAGATCATCTAAACTTGTAAAGTTGCTTTGAGTCAATGCTCCATTGTAAAAAGCGCTATATAAATAAATCTGACTTGACATCCTCGAACAATGACGTATAAATGACAGAACTGGAAAATATATTCGAAATTCTCAATCCAGTTAATGTTGAATAAAGGAATAGCACTTCAAACAGCTGTTACTCTGAAACATTTAGGTTATATTATTTAAGAAGTACTTACTAGGTGGGAATGTAAACCTGTTTCAGTTTACTGTCTGCCTCTGCTGCCTTCAGTCTTTTCTGAAATGAGACCCCAAAAGCATGAGCATGTGCTTATAACTGACATGTAACATAGGACAGAGTACAGCAAGTTCACACAGCAGGTAAAAGTGGCCCAATCAAATTTTTTTTCCTCATGTGTGAGACAAACGTGTCATCTTTGGGGCAGTGTGAACAGAAAAACATGCTGAATTTTCAGTTCAGATTTGGGCCACTTTGTTGTATTGAAATCCGATACACATCCGATACACGGCAATGCGAACAGCCTGATCGGAATTCAGGCTACTTTTATGTCATTCCTTATAAATGCCCACTGAGGAAGGTTTTCAGTTGCAGGACCGTGAAGTAACAGACCTCATAAATATTTGGGATGATATCTCTGTGCAAACAAACTTACAAGGCACATATCACAACCCCGGCCCGGTGGGTAGCACCGTCGCCTCACAGCGAGAAGGTCCCGAGTTCGATCCCAGGTGCAGTGGTCAGGGTCTTTACTTTGGTTTCCTCCCACAGTCCAAAGACATGCTTTAGGTTAATTAGTGTCTCTAAAGTGCCCCCGCACAGTCTAAAGGCTGCTCTGTGTTTGAGGAAACTTCTAAAGACATGGCTGAACGCAGCCACAGGAGGACATGGCTGCAATGTCAAAAGTAAAAAAATAAAAGAAAATTCTTAAAAGAAAAGTTTAAAGAAACCAAGGACGGAAAACCAAAGTGGCCGTGGGCAAATATCGTGCCCTTTTACTGTTATCTCCATTTTGATTGTTTACCTCAAGTAAACAAGGTTACACTGAAAGGGCTAGTGAGAACAGCTAAAACAACCGAAATTGTCGAGAAAATCAGATTTGGTCCACTTGGTGCCTGCTGTGTGAACGTAGCTTGTGACAAACCAAAAAAAAAAAAAAAAAAAAAAAGATTCAAAGGCTCACCTGCTGGATGTAACGATCTGTGGTCTTCCACATGTAGTAGAACTGAACCACACTGGCTAACGACTTCCAAGGTAACTAGTGAGATGAACCGATGAACAGTCAAAAACAGGCAAGTACTCAACACCAGCACTTTAGCTACAGGACGGAAGAAGAGCCTTTGGAACTCACAAAGTCCTGACGAATGTCATTGAAGTCTTTTCCATACTTCTCCAGTGCCTCCTCAAACAACATGGCCTCTGAGGCGCTCCACTCTTCCATCTCATCTCGACAGAGCACGGGACCGCCCTGTGGCACCAGAGTGGACATAGCCTTTGCCAGGTCATAGCCGTTCTTCTGCAGAGTATCCATAGCGTGGAACTGGCAAACAAAGCACTACTGTTAGGTGCCAAAATGCCAACAGTCATATCAACAGTATTGTGAACCAATTTCAGACGATGTCTAATGAAGTTCAGTTATTGGTGCCCAGTCATATAGCCAAGCTGCTGTGAATTAACACAATTAGTATGAATGTGTGTATACAAATGCTCTTCTCTAACCAGCGTAATGTCTCTGGATGCCGCTGCCGCGCTCATGTGCAGGCTAGGTTGGCGAATGGAGCTGCTGCAGTCCAACGCACGGGCAAAGGTTCCCACAGCCCTGCAACACAGCAAAGACCAAATTTAATTCACCATAACGATCATCTATAATCCAACCACGCTAATAATGATCATCTAGAACATAAGTTAGATGCCTTAAAAAGTGACTTCTAAACCATGTAATGTTTTACATACACGATCAGCCATAACATTACAGCCACTGATAGGAGACGTGAATAACCCCGACAGTCTGAGCAATATTCAGTGGAGAAACTTTGATGTGTACCACCTACATAAATATTGTTGCAGACCAAGTACACCCTTCATGGCAACTATATTTCCTAATGGCAGTGACCCCTTTCAGCAAGATGATGAGAACTGCCCCCATATACATACTGTCCCAGAACGGTTTGAGGGACAAAGTTCAAGATGTCACCTTGACCTTCCAAGGCCCCAGATCTCCATCAAATCGAGCATCTGTGGGATGTGCTGGACAAACAAGTCTGATCCATGGAAGCCCCATCTTCCCACCTTGCCACTTACAAGATCTGCTGCTAACATACTGGTGCCAGATACCACAGGACACCTACAGAGGCCTTGTGGAGGCTCACACACAACTGCAAGCCACGATAATGGGATAATTTTGGAAAAAAGAAAGCAGCGCACAGAGTTTCACCGTCTCATACCAGAGCTGAAACTTTTTTTTTTTTTTTTTAAGCGTGAACACCATTTGATTTAGGAGGTTCATCCAATTACACATCAAGTTTAAGATTTTACTCAAATGTAATTTATTAGTACTATTATTTTTTATTAACATCATCCTGAACCTGAACAGGTGCTTCAGAGAAGATGGAAAGACCATGTTTTTGTTTTGTGCAAAGTATGAAAAGGCTGACTGAAAATACAGGAGGTGCTTCATGAGGCACAGAAGAGTGACGATGATCGGTCGGTTTTTGTCGCCGGCAAAAGTTTAGAAAAATAAAATAACGTTGCATTTGCACCATCCGAAAAATTGTTTGGTGTCAAAGATTATACACACGCTCGAATTACTTGCGGTGTGTAATGCTGCGTTAAACATGACCGAGTACCACAATACTGTATGAGTACATATTTAAGCAATAATACACTCGAGGTCGTGCTTTAACATGAGATATTGGCACTGGTGTTCGTAGGCACGAGGCCGCAGGCCGACCTCGAGTGTATTATTGCGATTATACCACAGTTCCGTTATCATCATTTATTGTTAGATTTTAAGATAAAGAGGACAGAAAAATGATTTGTTTATCAGCCTTAATCGAGGTAAAATAGATCCATTCTATTGATACCCCGCTGCTAAGCCCTTCAGTCGTTAAAGTCGAGGAACAGAATTACCAATAACTGTTTATTATACAAACAATAAACAAATATGTCTATTGGTAAGTTTTAAGTTAATAAAAAGAAAGATTATTTACACTCAGCAAATAAAACGGTTTGGGTTTATAAGGCAGGCTGTTACTAAGATGCACTGTTCTACCGACTGAAGCAGATCGGAGTGAGATCCCGGTGTTATAACTAAAGTCTAGGATCCCGTCTGATTAGCGATTATAAATTTGTATGATGAAGCTCTTCATGTTAATCTTATCAGTCAGAAATGTAATGACAGAGTTACAGAGCATCAGCAGCTTCTCTGTATTAAGAGCTGGACTTACAGATAACAGATCTGTCAGATCAATGAACCTCCGATCAGCCGAGGATGGTGTTTAATGAAAGACGCCGAGTTTAACTCCAGCAAACGACGTCTTTGTGAGGGATGAAGCTGATTCAGTTCATTTTTGTTGATGGGACCAAAACTGATCTTCAGTCGAGCTGTGAATCCATTAAGAGCCCGGGAACGTTTGATTTAAAGGACTGACTGCGTTTCGCTTTTCCAGCGCTTCCAAATCCTAAAGGTGATAAACCTTTGGCTCAGGTGGTCATTCATGGCTTCATCTTCCAAATTCATATCGTTTTCAAAACCAATAGATTATATAAAACTAATTATAGCTTTCATTTCAGCAGTGTTTTACTCATTACAACTTGGCTACTTTTTCTGGCGGGTATCGTTGCTAGGTTACGTGTGTAGCCGTGAAGTAATACTTATAGAGCGTCGGTCACAGTGCGGTTATTGTCAATAATGTCACGGCGGAAGACGTCTCTCAGCCAATCAGATTGCGGGTCGGAACTAACTGTGGTATAATCTACAATAACAACCAAGATGTGTGCACATGCCATCTTCTATGCCATGACTCACCGCGCCACCACAAGGAACTGATCTATCTGGGAGTCTTTCAGCTGGTTATCTGGATCCCACACCTTTGTCTCCAACTTCTCTTGTACCCGACTGTCTGATTCCCCTGTAATCAGAAGGGAAAACGTTTATGGTCACTTTATGATGTAGGTAAAGCTGTTAATCATCATTTTCTGTGGTTCCAATGACAAACTATAGTAATCACTTCAAGAGCATTTTGTTTCCCACCTTCAGCCAGTTTTTCTGGGATCTCAGCTTGATATTTGGAGCCCACCCTGATCTCACCCTGGTCAGCCAACAGTGTCTTCTGAACTGGGTCAAACACCAACGAGTAGAAAAAGCAGTCCTGCAGAGCACAATGTATAACCCATTTATGCCATGTGTAACCGAATACATCACCATTAGCAACCTACGTATGGCCGGTGTTTGTCAACGTCTTTAGTATTCACTAACAATTTTCATTTAATGCCATCAAAAGCTTCTGTAAAGGAAGTTATGGGCTTTGTTTGAAATGATCCTCTGTTTACTGCTCCCTACATTCTGCATACTATGAATACTAGAATGTATAGTTCTACTAATTAAAGAGAACAGAACAGAGAATGGAAAACCATTTTTACACTACTTTATACACGTTACTCATTTCTATGCAGCAGCAGACGCCATCACAAACGCACACTGTCGCATGACAAAGCTTGCACGTTGTTCAGAAGGTGCAGGGTTCAAATCCCTCCTTTGCCAAGCTGCCTCTGTTGGGTCCTTGAGCAAGGCCCTTAACCCACAATTGCTTGGATTGTAAGATTGTATCAGTTGTAAGTCGCTCTGGATAAGGGCGTCTGCTAAATGCTGTAAATGTTACTTATTGTCCAAGAAAATTCAGTGTGCATTAAAAAAAAGCATCATTCTGGTAATCACTTCAGCAGCCCCCAGTCAGAGAAATTGCAATTAAATATTGTGATGCACGATGAAATAATGTTAATGAATTATTAAAAAGTACCGTATTTTTCGGACCATAAGGCTCACTTAAAATACTTTAACCTTCTCAAAAATCGACAGTGCGCCTTTAAATGCGGTGCGCC
This sequence comes from Ancistrus triradiatus, assembly GCA_025084515.1. Classification (NCBI taxonomy): domain Eukaryota; kingdom Metazoa; phylum Chordata; class Actinopteri; order Siluriformes; family Loricariidae; genus Ancistrus; species Ancistrus triradiatus. The sequence goes on along the minus strand of JAJAGP010000461.1, from coordinate 216,819 downwards.
TAATGTATGAATTAATTCTGGTTTTGCTTTCTGACCTAGAACCGATTGTAGATGGTACACGGCGCTCATAAATCTGTCAAAATGTTTTAGCACTGTCTTGGTAAGTTACGAAGCTTACGACCACCGTAGTGCGCAGCATAGCGGAGTAATACGGTATGTGCTTCAGCATTAGGGTGTGTGCATTCATTCATTTTCGAAGCGGATTTCAAACACAACGCTATCAGTCACGCAGTACAACATGGACATAGAGCAGCTGCGAGAGAATTCAACATTAACGAATCAATGGTACGGAAGTGGAGGAAGCAAGAAGACGCCCTGCGCCAGGTAAAGACCAAACTGAGCTTCTGAGGGAACTTAAGAGTTTTGTTTCATTTAATGCGCCTTATAACCCGGTGCGCTTTATGTATGAAAATAGATCCGTTAGCAGTCGATCATTGATATCGCGCCTTATAACCCGGTGCGCTTTATGGTCCGAAATATACGGTAAATGCATTCTGTTGAAGCTTATACTGTCCACTGGTAAGGCTGTGTAGTGCTATTTTAATGAAGATGGCAATTTAGGAGATTATAGCCTTCACATCCTTACTAGCTAGACGTTCCTTATTATTGAAATAGAAGTCGGTAAATATCCTTCTGTTTCCTGATGGCTTAAAGACGTCATGTTCTTTTTAAAACTTGAGAAAATTAAATACACGTTAACGAAATGTACAGCCAAATTTTTCTACAAGTGGCAGCCTTTTATCTCCTATTTCACTAATTTAGAGGTTCTACCCAATTGATTGTGTGCTTGTCTGTTTTTCGTCCTTTGTTTTGTTTTTTGTACCTTTTATATTGCCTAAATAACCAGTAATATGTCTGTGGTTGGTCGTGATGAGCCGTTTGGGGATGGTGTGGGGGGGATGGGGTTGTTGTTTGTTTTCTTAGTTCTGTTATTTTAAAAAAGTGGAACATGTAAATGGTATTTTTTATTTACATTGTATTTTTTATATGGCAATTATATTTATATGGCAATTTAACAGAAGCAAACAGAAGCAAGAAACATGACATGCGTCTCTTAATTCATACATGTCTGGCTGGGATAGTTTCAAATGCCTTACCTCTCGATCCAGGTAGCCTGTTAATACATCAGTTTCATTCAGAAGTGTGACATTACACTTCCCCCTGTGAAAAAAGAAAGAATGAGTTAGGCCATCTATAAAACATTTTTCATGGAATTCTGCTCTACTAGAGAAAGCATTTTCATTATACAGAAAAGTGGTTTTCAACTACTAGTGCAGCTTACTGGTTAGAAATGTCCATATTACATACATTTTAAAATAATCATTACAACAAACAATACCTAGGCAGGGTTTCACTGGAAAGTCAGGCAAAGTCATGAAAGCAGACAAATTCAAGTCTGTTTAATTGAATATTACACAATCCAGAAATGAGGTCTTACCTGTATGACTTGTAAACAACAAATAAATACATTATAACACACACCAGCATAAAACACCTTATTACTCTGACTTATGTATGCTTCAGAAACGTCTGAGTCGTTCATGTACAGGTCTGCACCATTTGACGTCCACTTGCTTTAACGGTCGAGGTTTTAAATTATACCAAATTATCCCACAGTTCCGACCCTGCAATCTGATTGGCTGAGAGACGCTCCAGCCGTGCTATTATTGCACAATAACGGCACTGTGACCGATGCTCTATAAGTATTATTCCGCGGCCTAAAGAGCAGCCAAGTTATAACAGGTAAAACACTGCCAAATTTGAATTGGTTTTAAATTTGGAAGATGAAGCTATTAATGACCAACCTAAGCCAAAGGTTTATCACCTTTAGAACTTTGAACTAAAACTAATCTTCAGTCTCACTGCTCTTCAGTCATGCTGTGAATCCATTAAGAGCCCGGAACGTTTAATTTAAAGGACTGACTTCCTGACAAAATTCTAAAATTGACACACCTTTGGCTTAGGTTGGTCATTAATAGCTTCATTTTCCAAATTTATAACCAATTCAAATTCAATAGCTTTCATTTCGGCAGTGTTTTACTCGTTATAACTTGGCTGCTCTTTAGGACAGGCATCATTGCTAGGGTACGTGTGTAGATGTGGAGTAATACTTAGAGCATCGGTCACAGTGCCGTTAACATGCAATAACAGCACGGCTGGAGCATCTCTCGGCCAATCAGAACTCGGGGTCAGAACTGTGGGATAAGCAAGTCAGGAAGTCAATCCTTTAAATTAAACGTCCCGGCTCTTAATGGATTCACAGCTCGACTGAAGAGCAACTAGATTGAAGATCAGTTTTAGTTCCATCAACAAAAATGAACTGAATCAGCTTCATCACTCATACAGACGTTGTTTGCTGGAGTTAAACTCGGCGTCTTTCATTAAACACCATCCGCTGTCGGGCGTCCGGCTCTTAATACAGAGAAGCTGCTGATGCTCTATTAGTCTGCTGTTACATTTCTGACTGATAAGATCAACATTAAGAGCTTCATCATACAAATTTATAATCGCTAATCAGACGGGATCCTAGACTTTAGTTATAACACCGGGATCTCACTCCGATTTGCTTCAGTCGGTAGAACAGTGCATCTTAGTAACAACCTGCCTTATAAACCCAAACCATAAACTTTCTTTTTAATAAATTAAAACTTACCAATCGACATACATGTTTACTGTCTGTATAATAAACAGTTATTGGTAATTCTGTTCCTCGACTTTAATGACTGAAGGGCTCACGTGAAAGCACTCCCTCTCGTGTATTATTGCTTAATTAAAATAGGAAATAAAAATGTCTTAATTCCGAATGTTGCAGCTGTAAACAGACTCAAAACAGCGCTGCCTGACACATGACGTGACAGCACTGTACTGAACTCTTACATAATTTACTTAACTACTATATAACAGGTTCAATTAAAATTTAGAATATCCTTTATATAGACTGACTTCTGCTGTGTAAAACAATGGTAATCTTGGACACGTACATTACAGTAGCCTAAAAAGACTATGTGAACATGGTAATGTCTGGTCAGCATCCATTTCGTTCATCGGCCTGTTTCACAGAACATTAACAGAATTCCCCATCACATTTTGTTGCTTTAAAGCCTAAGGTTGTGACAAGCAAGCTGTGCAGAGGCAGCCGTTCCCAAATTCACTCCGAGAGATAAACATGAGATAAATGGTGGATGACTGAAGACAGCAGCATGTTCAGGCTCCCACTGAAGCAGGCTTTAAAAAGCAATAAGCTCTACAGACTGGTGGGGGAGAGCACTCCAGACAAAGCATAAACCAGGCTATATACTACTGCTCTTCCACTCCTGGTTACTGAGACCTCACTGAACATTCAGCACATGTACAACCCCTAATCAGAAAAGGTTGGGATGATGGGGAAAATGCAAATACATTTATATTAAAATAAATAAATAAAATAATCATAGTGCTCCTTACATGTACTTTGACTTTTATTTAATTGCAGACAGTATGAACCTGATGTATTTAACGTTTTGTAACTTCTTTTATTGGTTAATAAACATCCATTACTGCATTTCAGGCCTGCAACACATTCCAAAAGAAGTTGGGACAGGAACAATTTAGAGCTAGTAATGAGATAAAAAACAGTTTATTATTTGATATTAAACAGGTAATGTCAACAAGTGATTATAATCATGATTTGGTACAAAATCAGTATCCACAAAAAACTTGGTCTTTGAGGAACAAAGGTGGGCAGATGATCTCCAGTGGTCAACAAATGTGTGAGAAAATTATTGAAATGTTTAAAAACAATGTTCCTCAAGAAGAGCTTGGAAGGGATTTGCATTTTTCTGATTTGGCTTGTTTTGCGTTGTCTGGTTGAAAAATGCATGGACGACTCTAGAAAATATGTTGTCTTGAAGGAATTAATGTTACTCTAAAATCTCAGTGTACTTCTCTGCATTAATGCTGTCATCACAAAACTGAAAATGGCCTTTGCCAAGGGCACTGACTCAACCCCATACCATGACAGATCCATGACAGATCCCAAGGAGGTTCCTTTTTGAGTCTTGGTCCTCCCAAGGTTTCTTCCTAGAACTAGGGAGTTTTTCCTTGCCACTGTCGCCCTAGGCTTGCTCAATTTGAGATTGGACGTAGTTATTAGGAGATAATCTAAACCTGTAAAGTTGCTTTGAGACAATGCTCCATTGTAAAAAGCGCTATATAAATAAATCTGACTTGACTTGACTTGACAGATCCTGGCTTTTGGACTTGTAGCTGATAACATTCTGGTTGGTCCTTCTCGTCTTTGGTCAGGAGCACATGGCGCCCAATTTTTCCCCAAAAAATGGGGAACACTGATTCATCTGACCACATTACACCTTTCCATTGTGGAATGGTCCATCCAAGATGAGCACAGAGGGGTCAAAAAAGGACCTGGACCAAAGACAAAAAGGACCCTCCAGACCATTATCAGCATTATCAGACTATTATCAACAAGTCCAAAAGCCAGGGTCTTTCATAGTATGGGTGTTGGGTCAGTGCCCTTGACAAAGGTGATTTTCAGTTCTGTGATGGCAGCATTAATGCAGAAAAGTACATTGAGATTTTAGAGCAACATAACTTCATTCAAGATGACATCTTTTCCAGGGATGTCCATGTATTTATCAACAAGACAATGCAATGTTGGTAAACTGGAGATCCTATGGCCATCTTTGCTCATCAAAGACTCAGCCTTTTGTGGATACTGATTTCGTACCAAATTATAATTATCATCACTTATTGACATCACCTGGTAGAAATATCATCATTATTTGTTTTTTTTTTTTTTTTTTTAATTCATTACTAGCTCTAAATTGCCCCGTCCCAACTTTTTTGGAATGTGTTGCAGACCTGAAATGAAGGAATGGATGTTTATTAACAAATGAAATAAAGTTGTCCAGACAAAACATGAAATATCTTGAGTTCATACTGTCTGCAATTAAAAGTCAAAGTAAATGTAAAAAACACTGCAGTTCTTTTATTTGCATTTTCCACACCGTTCCAACTTCTCTGATTTGGAGTTGTATAACACAAGTAAAGCATCCTTGGCAAGCCTGTACAATACCTACCCTAAAGACAAAATAAGGCAATGACATGAAAAAAAAAAACTGAACTGTCTTTGGCAATAAAAGACAGACAAACATGAGCCATTTACCGTATGTGTGTGGCAGGAAGAGACTCAAACTGTCGGGACAGGAACAGTTCTCTGTGCTTAAGCTGGTGTTTCTGTTGCTCACCAATTGTTGGCTGCTTAGACTCCTCCTCAAAGTCTCCTGCAATAAACCACACATGCATTACTTTTGGTTTCCATCTGTATTATACATTTAGGTGTAACTAAAACATGTTTCTAACTAAAACAATACTGTAGATAACTGTCAAAAACAAATCCAAAACTATGAAATACCGGTAGAAAATATGAAGACACTTGTGCAGATTGGTTAAAAATGACCAAATCAACCTGGCTGCAGGATTTCTGCAGTTATACCAAGTAAAACAATCCACCAATCATACAGACTTATTTCAAAGAAGACAATCCAGCAATGATTGTAAATGAGAAGTTTAATAAATGCTTATTGGACTATAACTCCTTGTCTTTAATCAGTTTCCATTTCGAAAGTGCATCCTTAAACGAGGCAAGAGCTGATAGGAGCACATCAGAGGACCTGACTTGGGCTCCGCCCCTGCACAGAGCCGAAGGAAACCCTGCCAGTCAGCGAGTGGGACCTTAGACCACACCCCTAGCCATTAAGCTTGCCTGCCTGCGCTCCCATGTCTCCACCCCTCTCCCCGTGGCAATCGTGCCCCTTCCAACTTTATTGGGAAACCCTGTGCACCAAACCTGAGGTCCCATCCCCCCACCGTATAAACGGCCCCCACAAACATGGGCACATGCAGGTATACATTTGTATCTTAAAAACTAAGTTCAGTTTCTGTCACAAATAATACGTGCACGCACGCACACACACACACACCGGATAAAGACGCCAACGAGGCTGGCTTAACTCATTATGTGCCAGTGCCCAGTAAGAGCCAGCCATGAAGGCTCTATTGTCTCAGGGCCCAGACAGTGTTTGTGTGAGTGGGTGCTTTAGGAGGGAGAGGTCATCTGAAGGATGGAAAGAGAGAGGGAAAGTCAAGGTCTTGCATAATAACATGGTATAAAAGAGCTTGACAAGGAAAAAACAGCCCCAATGCCATTAAAGACAGTAGGTGGTGAAAAGGATTCGCTAGACAGTGGAAGTACAGTGGCACTGCCCAAAAAAGCTGAAAAAGACCAAATGTGTATACTCAGTCCCACTTTGGGACAGTGCTTTTCCCTGGACATGGCCATGTTTTCTCTATCCTTCTGCAGACGAATTGTATGTGATAATGCATGTTTCATTTAGAATAAGATGCAAAATGCAAAGTGCACTGGAAGGAATACTACAGAGTCAAATCAGAGCACTACTGATAAACCATCTTACAAATGAATGCGCTCATTGTTATTATAGTCATACTTGCAGCATTTCCCTCACTTATCTGAAGTCTCTGAATCTCCCCTTTTTGTTTGTTGATTTCTACTCCCATAACGTCTTTTCACAGATGAAAAAAAACGACACATTTTGAAAAAGAACACAAATTAATGCCGTCATTCAAACGGTACGCAAAACTGCGCAAAATGTTTAACCAGAGTCTAATTCTGTGTTGTTCTAATGTGTTAAACTTAGAGATTCAAACTGCAACTTTCTTGGTAAAAATTCCGATTTCTTAAATATATGACCGGCCAATTTTCTTTCCGTCTAGGAATTATAAATGACAGCATACTGAAACATTTGTTAAAAAAAAAAAGAGAGCAGGAGCTGTAGGCTGGCTCTATTCTCTCAGTATTTGCTTGTTTATTTGGTTTATTTAACGTCGCTATCGGCATCAGTGGCCATTTCTGCGAAACACAAGGTTACATCGATTCATGGCAGGAAAGGTATTAGTCAGATTTCAGATTGTGAGGGTATGTACAGTAGGGCTGCAACTAACGATTATTTTAATAATCGATTAATCCGTCGATTATTTTTTAAATTAATCGATGAATCGGGTAAAAAAATAAAATAAAATTTCCATGTCTTTATTCAGAAATATAAGATGGAATAACAGAGCAAATAAGTGCTTACAATAATTGAAAAATAATAAATTAAATGTATTAATAAATAAAAATAAATTAAATAATAAAGAAAAATAAGTGCATCTCTGATGCAAACACTACATACAAACTCATTCACTCCCTTTCTTTAGGAACTTTGCATTGCAATCCAAAAATGTTAGCATGTCATGCTCCTGGCTAAAGCTGGCTCTCTTTTTTAGAGACTATATTTCCTGCCACAGAGAATAGACGCTCAGACAGTGTTGAAGTACCAGGATTGCATAAATAGGACTTGGCTAGCCTGGCCAATATAGGATATCTGTCTCTAACTCCATCACTGTCATTATCCAGCTAACAAGCAAAAACAGCATCAACCGTGCTGTGTCCGTTCCCATAGTGTGAGTGCGCCGTTACGTTTCCTCACTTCAAAACAGAACAAACTCGGGATATTGTGGTGACTTACGCTGTTGTTGAGCTCCCTTCATCCTCATCGGTGACTAACATGTTTCCGTTTCGAGGGCTGTATCATCACCGTGGTGCTCCCGTGCCAGGTCAGATCACTTTTGCAAAGCTTGCATGTTATACATTGTTTAGTTGTGTGATGCGTTAAGTGCTCCTACACTTTTGAGGACTTAAGCCGAACCTTCTTCTCTGTGTTGGTCATGTTTCATTTGTAGAATTTATTTAATTGTTAATGCTAACTTATTTTGAAGATTCCGCATCGGCTCCGCCTCGCTCCGATCAACTCTGTCTTTTTTTTTCCCAGCGTTGACGAAGTGCCGCAAGTAACGTAAGCGGATATGATAAGGTCAGAGACACATAAATCATGCGACAACGAATCGATAATGAAATTCGTTGCCAACACTTTTAATAATCGATTATTTATTGATTCGTTGTTGCAGCCCTAATGTACAGTGCGGATGGTTAAATGGGTTTTCCTCAGTCCTGTTTTGGTTAAAAATTTCAGCACTTTTGTATTCACTCTCACTAGCTTTGTGGCTTTGGCCACACAAACATCAATCACTGCAAACTTGCTCACATTGTCCTTTCTTACTGCCTTGATGAGAGCCTGTGTTACCAGTTAGTCCAAGGGTACAAGTACAAGCAAAGACCCTGAACTACAACTCACCCAACTCGGGTAGCAGCGTGCACCTACCAAGACGGTAAGTCATACATACTAAGCTACTGAATGCAGTAAAGACACACTCTTATGCTAACACAATTAAAAATATGCACTGCGAGAGATTATCAACTAATAAAAAGACGTATACACATAAAACAAATCACGGAACATACAAGAACCCAAAAATAAACAGAACACTGAGCCATGCTCTAAACGCTGGAACACAACTCAAAAGCTCCTTATATAGTAACTGCATGTTTTATTGATGTTAGCCAAAGCACTGTGCTGTTTGTGTGTGTGTGGCTGTGATTGTGCCGCTGTCAGCAACACAAGTGCACAAGTGTCGGCTAAATGTGACCGGCACAGAAATGGCTATATGAGACTGATCAGCCAATCACAGGTCACAGCTAATCACATCTCTCGTTAAAATCAAGCCACCCAATCAGAGCTCCACTGTCAGGCAGAACAGCTCATCCTGGTAGTAGCAGAGCACAAGAGACAAGCAACATGCTGACTATAAAAATGTGGAGGTTAAATAAAACATATGGCAGAGCACAGCTGAAAGGCTGGGGAATCACAGAGAATGCCTCAGTGACTGTATGTAGCAGTTTTCTTGCTTATCTGTGTGCAATCTAGTCTGTTCATGTCCATAAAAAGCCCACAAAATCATAGCTTCCCTCACTAATAGTCACTCATGTCTTTTTGTTTTTTTTAAGTTGACGACGTGAAAAATATATGGAGTTTTTAGACAAAACAAATGCAGCACACTTGGTGTGAATGTCCCACTACACACTGCAGGAACAACCCTAGGCAGGGCGAAAATCCCTCTTAGGGCACACACAATCACATTCCTACACACACTCACACTAAGGACACTTTAGAGACACCAATTAACCTAACATGCAAGTACTGTGGAAGGAAACTGGAGTACCCAGAGTAAACCCACACAGACATGGGGAGGACTTGGACTCCACACAGAAAGGACCCAGGAATCTCCACCTGGGGAGTGAACCCAGGACCTTCTGAGGACACAGTGCTACCCATGGAGCCACCGTGTCACCTGCATATTTAACATTAAAATTAAATTATAAAAGGAACAATTCCACACGTATTACCCAAGGAAAATAATCCAAATCCACGATTTCTTATGACAATACATTATTTGCCACCATGTGACTTGTGTCTCTGTAGTCCTTCCAAGTCATGAACCTTTGGCACCCAACATCCCTCCGTCACTTTGTAGTTTCTCTCTTCTCACCTCACTGATAGTAGGTAGCACTAAACACCACCAAACTCTCACTCTAAAGGGTAAATTCTTTCATTTTCTATGTGAAGAAATAATAAAAGCACCTAAAAATTTGAAAAACGCAAAGCTGTTTTGATCTTGATTTGTACAATGCATGCAGTCATCACAGAGTATTTAGAGAGAATTAAGGGATGGGATGATACAAGCTAACTACAGCAAAAACGGGACTTACTGGCATTGCTGTCAGCCAGAGTGTTGAGATTGCTAGATATATCTCTCCTCCTAAACAGACACACCACCTTGGCTTCCACATTTCCATTGGCCGTCTGAAAGAGACAATTGAAAAGGTGAACATATGCATCACTTCCTTCAGCAAGCAGGATGCAGTATAGACAGGAAAATAAACAAACAAACAACCCTTATGACACAGGTAAAGCGTACATGGTAAAGTTATCACAAAATGTAAAATAAACATCTCATGGTAAATGACAATATTGTCCAAAAATTAGGAAACAACAGACCTATTTAATCCACAAGAGAGGTAGTGTGTAATTGAAGCTAGTCCAAACTAACGTATTTTTCTGATTGATTTTGCAATAAATATTTAAAACAACAACAATTTTGACTCTATATTTAAATCCAGCCTGTTTTAATAGAATTTAACACCCTTAAACACAATTCAAAAATTTGTGCAGGTCTCCACAGTGGTTTCTCTAAGAAGGTTATATAAATGTTACATAAATGCATTAAACCCCTAATCTGAAAGACAGGCTTGTGTCATTCTCCAGGCTAAAAATGTTCAATGGAAAGTTTTACATATATGTATTTAGCAGACACTTTTATGCTCGTTTAGGGCTACAGGTCTTGCTCAAGCGCCCAACTGTAGCTGACTGTTTGAATATACACACACACATACATACATACATACATACATATATAGTGTGTGTGTATATATATATATATATATATATATATATATATATAAATAAATGTGTGTATATATTATGTGTGTGTATATATATATAGTGTATAACGAGCATAAAAGCAGACACTTTTATGCTCGTTTAGGTCTATGGGTCTTGCTCAAGCGCCCAACTGTAGCTAGCTGTTTTGAAGAAGAAAAAAAAATATATATATATATATATATAAAAATTTTTTTTTTTGTTTGTTTTTTTTTTCTTCTTCAAAACAGCTAGCTACAGTTGGGCGCTTGAGCAAGACCCATAGACCTAAACGAGCATAAAAGTGTCTGCTAAATACATATATGTAAAACACACACACACACACACACACCTATCGATATCGCCTGATGATACAAAAACTATCATCTAATATTACACTCTATTGACCATTTCATTGTATCGCAAAATGCACACTATAAGCAAGTCTTTTTGTTGTTTGGATGATGCATCATTAAGGTGACACAAACTGGAGGACTGAACGCAACAAATAACGGTCATTTTTAAACAAGCGAGACCAGCAAGCACAGGAGCTGCTTCTTCATGCAGTGTCATACGGACATTGTTTGGGTATGAAAAGTCTGACACAGATCAGAAAAGCGTACTTTGCAGGCTATGCCGCAGACCTCATCCCACAACGGTCTCGAGCACAACTAACCCTTTACCACCATTGCAAAAATCACATCTTAGAAATGCACCAATTGATGGCCGGTGACGGGTCGATGGTTCGATTAGTGTCATATAACCGATTCTGTGGCGTCTACCTTGCGCAGCAAACTATAGCGACAGCGGCACAAACACAGCCACACAAACAGCACAGGGCTTTTACTAACTTTAATTCAAACTTCAGTTCATGTTTGTAGGCTAAACACAGCTCAGCGGCTCGTGGGTTTGTTTATAATGAGGCCGCGCCAACGCATGCTCAGGAAGTGTTAGATTTCAGTAGTGTTTTGTGCGCTACTTAGTCAACTAAACTCTGTATTGATAGTGTAGTAGGTACGTGCTGTTTGCAACACATGCATAGCGAAAGTAAGCCATGAAGAAACAACTCCGAAAATATTCGGATCAACTACTTTAATAAGACATTTTAAACAGCATCACCCTCCTGAAGATGTGGAATTTAACAAAACTCACGAAGGCGGTACAGCTAAAGCTACCGCAGAGCCAGGCACAAACCGTCAGCCCCTGCTAGCTTTCTTTAGCAATGAACTACCCATTAAAAGAAAAGCTGAGCAAAATGGTTCTGTATGCTGTCATTTATAATTTTAACAAAGACAAAAAAAATTTTTTTTAAATAAAATAAAATAAAAAAAAATCGCCGTCGTCCGATCATAATGTTAAATATAATCAGAAATCGGCATCAGCCAAGAAAATTGCATTAGGTGTATTTCTATTAAACATTATATATATATAATAATGTATCTATATACTCTATAGAAGGGGATCGGTGGGGGTAGATAGGAATGGAATAAGGAGAAGTCTCTCTCTCTCTCTCTCTCTCATTCTCTCTCTCTCTCTCTCTCTCTCTCTCTCTATATATATATATATATATATATACACACACACACACGTGTGTGTGTGTGTATGTACATATATGTATGTATACAATGTATACAATATAATTCTATTTTATATATATATAAAAAATAGAATTATATTGTGATATGTAATCGGGATATGAAATTTTGATCATATCGCACAGCCCTAGTGCAGCCTATATTAAACACATTTGAAACAGGACCGCAACCACAACTTTTCCTACATTTCCTCGCTCCTGCCATGTGACTCCTTACATCACACACTGCCGAGTGGTAGAGAGTATTGTAGTGTGTAGCCTACTGTAAACACATTTTACATTTACATTAAAGTACAGCTGGGCAAAGTCATCAATATAACGCTTATTTTATAATAAAGTATTTAATATCTCCTGTAATGTATTGAATAATGTATTAACCTACAGTTAAGCAAAAATATTAACACAAGGCCTACTTTATAATAAACTCTTAAATAATTCATGTAAATATATTGAATACTGAAAAGTGAAAAACAAAAACCAAACAGCGAGTCCCCTTTTGGTGGAATAAAGGGGATCCTGGTCGACTCAGTCAAGTGGATGCTGCCCGGATGCCCAGCATCTGTGGGAGAGTATTGTACTGCGTACTGCTTGCCCATAGGTGAAGAGATAAAAAGTAGGGATGCACCAATATTGAATTTCTTGGGCCGATACGATAACCGATTTTTAGCACATTATTGTGGCCAATGCCGATGTTAAAAACTGATAATTTACCCTTTCTGCATTTCAAATACAGTAAATCATTTCTGCAATAAAATAAAATAATAAACAAAACAGTTAAATCAGGAAAAATGGTTTAATTCCATTTTACTTTTAATCTTCCTTGAAAAAGGTAGGAAACTTTTTTTTTTTTTAAGTCTTGAACTGGTACAGTCAGCAACAAGAACAATTAAGTGTGTAAGAAATCTTATGACTAAGAAGCTCCAAGAAAGAATAGAACTGCATGCATGTGGGACTGTGGTGGCCTAGCGGTTAAGGTACTGGACTCTGAACCAGAAGGTCCAGGGTTCAAATCCCACCTCTGCCAAGCTGCCACTGTTGGGTCCTTGAGCAAGACCCTTAACCCACAACTGCTTGGATTGTAAGACTGTACCAATTGTAAGTCGCTCTGGATAAGGGCGTCTGCTAAATGCTGTAAATGTAACTATACAGTCAGCATTGTCAGATAGTTTGCTTGATGAATAACAGCCAAAAGGAAAATCAAAGAAATATTCATATGTAAATATATTATAAATATCGGTTAAAATATCGGCTAAAATTCTAATATCAGACCGATGCCGATATCTGAAAAAAGTCTATATATCGGCAAATAATATATCGGCCGCCGATATATCGCGCATCAGTAAAAAAAAAAAAGATGAATGTGTATTCATGTGTATTACTGGATTCCCATCATTAAGTCGAAATATCATAAACCGATCTATCATAATCCAAAGAGCACCTGTACAGGTTGGTTATATGACTTTATATAGCATCTAACAGCAGAAATGTGCTTACCAGCAGAGATTCAGTTCCACTGCACTGGTGTAAGATCACTTAAGCACTGCTATAAACTGAAGCAAACCAGTGTTGCAAATCCAGATTGACAGGGCAGAACTGTTATACACTACTCATGTAATAGCAAGAGGGACACATGGTAGATCGGAGCATGACTTCGATTTAATTAACACTGCACAGCTGCAAAGAAACCTGACATGAGGAGACATGCGATGTGTACTATGTGAATATAGTATATGGTAATTATAGTGCTGTATATGGTCCATCTCATCAACTTTTCCACTTATCCAGTTCACCCCAACATACTCACCTTGTTCAGTTCTTCTATTCTACGGATCAGGTAAGGGTTGCTGGAAGAGTTCTCAAAGTACACGTAATCTGTGGAGAAGGGAAAAAGGAAGAGAAAACAAGCTAAATGATCAGAGTATGGTCAGTTCAAAGCTGACTGGACTTTCTACTTTTACAGTTTCACAGGTTTTTTTTATGAGTTTCAGATCGGGATTGTATCTGGATATACTTCTGGCCAGATTCTATTTACATCAGGCAAGGTTATCAATACACAAGGCTACTCTGAAACTAGTCATACATACTCAGATCAGGCCAATTTTGCGAAATTGATTAATTTAAAGCACGTCTCTGGACTGTGGGAGAAAACTGGAGCACCCAGAGTAAACCCACGAGGACGCCGAGAGGACATTCACACTCCAGAGTCAAGTTCAGGATCGAACTGGGGACACTGGAGCTGTAAGACGACCGCACAATCATGATTAACATAAATCTAATCCAAGTGTAAAGCATGACTGAAGAGGGCTGTCATTAAAAGGTGACAAGCTCTTACGGGTACATTATGGCAGACTACTTAATAATCCGATCAGTTTTCTGCAGTTATCTGATTATTCAAGTGGACGTGTAAACAGCATACTCCGATTTCTTAGATCTGATTAAGACCTAGACATCAGATAAAGAAATCCAATAAGAGAGCTGGATGTTTGCTCAGTAATCAGATTTCTCAGTGCATGTATAGCCTTCTCAATCTGTACATGCACGCAAACGTAATTGGATGGAAGTGACTACCAGAATCCACCACAGTTCACTTATTGCAAGCATATTTGGGCTTATTGCTTCTATAAGGTCAGGTAGCAGATTTCAGGGGCTTGTGCCAGTAAAGTGGGTCAATGTGTATAAAACATGGGCATGGGGTACAAAGCGTACGTCCTATCATTCTGTGAGATTATTGGCTGGTTGCAAAAATTAGAAATCCGATTATTGCCAGAGTCATGTAAATCCTGAGTTTTCCCCAATACCTGATTACCCAAGTGCATGGAAACTCACTGATCGGATTACTGGCAAAATCGGACTTTCTGCAGTTATCGGATTATTAAGTGCACATAAACACACTCGATCATTGGCTTACTTCAGTGTTTATTCGACTAGGAAAATAGTTCACACTGTTTATTCAGCATCTGCTACCATGCTAGCTATGCTTGTTTACATTGTGGACCACTATTATAGCTGGTTCTGATTGGGTTGTGAAGTGGTCACATTTCACGTTTTGTCCAGGTCAACTTTTGACTGCTGTTTTTCTGCCTGCTTCCAAAATTGTGCTGGTGTGGGAGTAAGCACTGTTTGTAGAGTTGGCAGTCAGAAGTGATGCTTGCACAGGGTGCTGTGATGAACATCCATCACTGTTACAGCACTAAAAACAGCTAAATCCAGAAGCACTTCAACTAACACATATGCAGTACCAGTTAGACACTAACCTCCACCAGTGTTGTTTTTCAATCCATTAGAGGCCAGTGCATTTTTCATGAAATGCATTCCGAAAAACTGGATTATGAATTAGTTCTTCACACCACACTTGCAAAGTCCAGTCCACAATGAACAGTGATGAGGTATTCTAATCTAACCATAGTTAGTCACATTGAGTGCGTTTACATGCACTTAATAATCCGATATCTGCAGAAAATCCGATTTTATCAGTAATCTGAGTAATCCAAGGAGTATACATGCACTTGAGTAATCATAATGGCTTTACCTGGCAGCAACCAGCCAATACTCTCACATAAATGTGAAAAACTTTAAACTTCAATACTAAATAATAAAATTATTAATTTATTAACTTGTATATACTGCGTTTCACGATCTCCACAAAATGTTTGACAGCAGTCTCGCTGCCTTTATTTCCGTGGCGCAGTTAACTCTAGGGTTGCCAGATCTAGGGTTGCCAGATCCAGCGTTGGATCCCCCCCCCTAAACCAATGAAAAAGAGGCCAAATAAAGCCAAGCCTGTAGAATACATGGACCTGACAACCATGGGGGACGGCTCGTGCACATGCGCAGACTGAAAACACTCATTAAAATCAGGTAACTGGTATACAAGCTATGAGTAATCTAATTACTAGAGGAAAGTCCAGCTCTCTATCGTATTTCTTAATCAGATTTCTAGATCAGAGTATGCTGTATACATACACCACTTGAATAATCAGTTAACTGCAGAAATCCGGCTATGATCAAATTATTTTGATCACATTTTGAATTATGTAAACACACTCATTTGCCAAAAACAGAAATTACCACTCCCAGATGAGAAACGACATTCTTTTCTGTAAGCACATGCAAAAATCTGTGCATCGGGCAACACAGTGGAGTAGCAGTTAGAGCAGTCACCTCACAGCTCCAATGTCCAGGGTTCGATGCCAACCTTTTGCATATCCTCCCCATGTCAGCTTTGGTTGTCTCTGGGTACTCCAATTTCATCCCAAATTCCAAAAACACGAGTGTTAGGTTAAATGGTGTTTCTAAAGTGCCCCTAGTGTGCCCTATGATGGACTGGTGCCCTGTCTAGGGTTGTTTCTGTCTTGAGCCCTATGCCACTGTTTAACCACCAGCTTTCCCACAATCCTGACCAGGATTAAGTGTGTAAGAAAATGTGTCAATGATTTGTGCACATTTTTATAAGAGTGTAACATCAACCCTTGAGTTACATCCAATCATTCTTTCATTCACTTCCTTATCTGCTTAATACTTTGCAGGGTAGAAGAGAAGCCGGTGCCTAGCTGGCAGAATAGGGCAAGGCAGGAACAACCCTAGACAGGGCACCAAACCAATAGCACACTCACACACTCATACACATGCTCACACGCTAAGGCCACTTTAGTGTAATCAATTAACCTACAGACGTCTTTGGACTGTGGGAGGAAACCAGGGCACCCGGGGTAAACCCACACGGAAATGGGGAGGATTGGCTAACTCCACACAGAAAGGACTGCTCCATCTGGGGTTGAACCCAGGACCTTCACACTGTGAGGCAACAGTGCTACCCACTGAGCCACCATGTCACGCTGTATCTAATCATAGGCCATTGATGTTAGGTCAAGACAGAACACGCCAATCCAATAACAGATAGGCAAGCTGCATCAAATGGGCCGTGTAAACACACTGTAAGAACATTTCTGTAGATCAATATGAAATGTCTCAGAGCACAGAACAGGCCCGCTGTAATGTTAAAACATTTAACCAACACTGCCTTTTTGCAGCTGAAGCATATTGATACATATTTATGATTTTCTTAAATCTAAAATCAGCAAAATTTGAATAGCCAATTAATAACCAATACCAAATAGACTACCATGAAAGCATCTGCATATCACTGCAACAACTGAGTCATTTTATTAGAAGTTCTGATGCCTGCAACATTCTAAGAAACATACTGAGGCATACTTCCTAGCCCCTTATATGAGAACCTCTATAAAGAGCTGGGTTTGTTTGTTTATTTAATGTTGCATCAGCATCAATGGCTAACAATCATACACATTCACACAGGGCTAATTCAGAGCGACCAATTAACTTTATCCATATCTTTGGAATGTGGAAGGAAACCAGAGTACACAGGGTTAACCCAATCAGACACCGGTAGGACATGCAAACTCCACTCAGGTCTGAGGTCGGGATTGAACCAGGGATCTCTGGAGCTGTGATGTGACCGCTCTAACCGCCGGCACCACTTGCTTAACTTCTAAAATCACAATTATTTTTAATGACAGCTATAGTAATTGGACTCTGTTGTGGTTAAACCACTGAGACATTTCTTCAGGTAGAACGCTCTGCTTGGTAACGCTACACCAGAGAACATTCCACGTTTCCAACAAACGCTCACGTACGTTTATAGATCTCTGGTCTGACCTGATACCTGGTGCATTGACTGTCCGGTGGAATGCATGTGAATTTATCCTCAGTCATTTTTTTTAGACACAATAGTGTCCTGATGTAACAACTTTTTCACTCCAAATAATTAAAGCCATTTTTCCTGGAGAGGTCCACGTGGGATCCAGTGCCTATCCCTGGAGGACACAAAGCTCAAGCTTAAGCATGCCCTGGCTCCAATGCCAGTTCATTACAGGGCATGGGCTGTCCCCTTACTGATCCACAACACCAGTCATAAACTTTCTACACTTTATACATATACTTTTACCTGGGTAAATGTACTAACTTTACTAGGCAGGGCTTATGCCTGAACACACCCCGAGACAAAATATAGGGTAAACTGACAGCAATTTTCCGGGTTGAGACCTAGCACAATTCACATATATTTGCTAGCATAGCTCATGTTTGAGCACGAGTTTAAGAACACAAGTTTCAACGCTTAGTTGATAAATGAGAGAAAAGAGCGGGCAAACATGACAAGGCAGGGGTCAAGTTCAACAGTTTAAACACTGTTAAACAGCCATATTAGAAAATTGTAAAATTCACCTGCTCAGTCAGGTGGCTTTCAAATCAGCTGCTCATGTGGCAGCAGAACAGTGCAGAAAGTGATGCAAACATAAATGTTCAAATCCATTTCAAATACTAAAACAAAGGCAATCTAAGCAATTTGCAACTTGGCTGTTACAACTGGTGGCACAAGCAGTTCGAAACTGCTGACCCTATTTGCACCAACAACAGTCTCTCAAGGCTGCAGAGAAGTCAGCGAGTTTTGGGAGAAGAAATCCAAATAATGAGATTGATAACAGAAGTCAGAGGGGGATATCCAGGACTGACAGAGCTGACAGGAATCTCAATCTTTCTAACAGTGGAGGCCACAAAAACCCATCAAATCTTGCGGCGGATGTCCTACATCGCCCAAAGACCACATCATATTTCATACTTGCAAGAGGGCACCAGGGTCATGGAAACTGGACAGTTGAAAGAGTGGAACTCAACTGTTCTGGCATGATCTTGATTCATCATGTGTGCAGAAATGTTTACCTGGGAAGCCAATTAAGAACCAAGCAATGCACAACCTCTAATGCTGTTACTCACTCATTCTCTATATTATTAGATTATACTCATTAGGTTTATATTCTCTATTGTATTATACCCTTCATAATTAGTTATTGCTATTAAATGTATAGTTATATATCAATATATTTGATTTCAAATAATGGGACTGTTGTACTCTACTAGTTAAGGTACTAGTTATGGACTCCCAACTCCCAAGCTGCCACTGTTGGGACCTTGAGCACACAATTTGCTTGGACTGTAAGACTCTATCAGTTGTTAAATGATTACATTTTCTTGAAATGTCCTTTTTAAATATGCAGCTTGTGTGAAATTAAACCATTTCTAAAAAAGTATTATTTAGACAATTTACTTTTTCTTCCTTATAACATTTCTTTCCCCTGTCGCCATAGGCTTGCTCAATTAGGGCTGTGGGTCTAAATATTTGTAAAGCTGCTTTGACAACGCACTCTTGTGAAAATCTATCTGATACTGCTACTGACTCTGTGCATGTCTGTATACTTACAGGTCACCATATGTTAATGACTGTTTCCAACAGCATAATGTACTTGGGGTGCTGTAAGACTGCCTTCGTGAACATGACCGGCAGTTTATTTTTCTTATCAACTCCAGTCACCAAATCTAACTAAAGGGAGCAGTTCTGGAATGGGGCAGAACAGGAGATGAGTTAGTATGAATGAGCAGCTGGAAAATCTGGAACCAGTATGAGACAGAGCTGCTTCCTATTCAGGATAGTAAGTCTTCCTAATACAGTGATCAATAAGTGTAGGCTGCCATCCACAGAAATCAACCAGACTGATCTTTGTGGCTCAAATCTTCCTCACAAAACCACTCAACAGAGCGAAAGCATGTCCAATCGAAAGAACTTCAGAACCACAACAACACACAACACAACTAGTGCACACAAAGTGCTGTATGGAACCGTGTTAGACACTAACTGGTTGGTAAATGTATGGGCTACACCTGCACCAGTAACTCTTTTGACCTCAATTCGGTACGCACGCAACCTTACGCTGCCTTCAAAACTTTTTTTGCGACTGCTAGCATGCTAAGCGTGCTAACTAAGCCGGTTGTTAAATAGAAGGCGGAAATCATAAAGCTAGCACGCCGTCAAATGAGAGCAGGCGCTAGCGAGCTAGTTAGCATTCAGGCTAACGAGTCCGCCAGCTAACTATTAATCAGACAGCCTGGCTCAGCTAGCCGCATTAGCCAGCGTTAGCCGTCTGAACGAAAAGCATAATTACATGTTTAAAAGCACTCACCTCCTACACGGTACATGTTCGCCGCCATTCTCTTTCTCCCATCCACTAAGAAAGAGTAAGGGATTCCCCCTGTGTGAGAGCTGGGCTATCAGACGCTGGCTTTAATGCAGCTGCAGGTATTGTCTGTACACGGCTGAGAGGAAACAAAGCCGGACCGGCACTCGGCACCTCCGCCGCGCGCCCACCAAAAGTTTCAACTTTCCGTTACCGCGACTCCCCGACTCTTCGGCGTGCGTCTGTTTGA
The DNA here is from genome assembly GCA_025084515.1 of Ancistrus triradiatus. Taxonomy (NCBI): domain Eukaryota; kingdom Metazoa; phylum Chordata; class Actinopteri; order Siluriformes; family Loricariidae; genus Ancistrus; species Ancistrus triradiatus. Next base: position 196,515 of record JAJAGP010000461.1, on the reverse strand, counting down.
TTCGGTACAATCATAAAGTCCTCCTGAAAGTCCCCGCCACTCACGCATTCACACACACACACATCCACGCATACACACACGCGCGTTCTATAGACAGCCTGTGTGTGTACGCGCGTCTCACTCTACTCTTCCTCCCAACCTCCTCTACTGCTGCTTCATCCTCCTCCTCCTCCTCCTCCTCCTCCTCCTCACCTACCCCTCCCCTCCGCTAAACACGTCATCTTCGGAAACGTTCGCGCCGAGTTCGGCTCTCAACCCGACGAACGCGAAGTAACGAGCTAGACTCGCAAAACTGTAAGCTTTCAATTGTACTAACAACAGATCATGAGCCAGAAAATGTGCAAGAAATAAGAACATGCCCACCTGAGACCTGTGCCACCATTTGCTCGTCACACTGCTTGTTGTTGCAGTGAACTGTAGGGAAAAACGCTTGACACAGGGAAACTCACTCATGTGTACACATTCTTGTACACAAAGTTAATCATGGCATGATTTAAGAGCTTGATATAAAACTCCAAACTAACATATACTTGGGTATTCATAATCGTGGTTCTAGACCATTTAGTGAGGCTGTAGGGGTGCCAAGCTTGCGGTCACAGGGGCACTTGTATATAACACTAACTGGGAAACATTTTTCTAGTACACATCACATGTTTAAAGCCAACACTGATTTTGCTTTTTTGTTGTTTATTTATTTATTTGTTTAATTGTTTGTTTGTTTGTTTATTGTTTGAGTTTTATACGCTCCCTAAATCATTCAGTGATGCTGTTTTAAGGATTTCACAGTGGTGCAGTTGTTAGTGCTGTCACCTCACATGCAGCCCCAAAGATAGTGCCCAGCTGCCTTGTGGAGTTTGTAGGATCTCCCCATGCTCAGTTTCCTCCCACATTCCAAATACAGTGGTGTGAAAAAGGGTTTGCCCCCTTCCTGATTTCCTTTTTTTTTTGCACGTTTGTCACACTTAAGTGTTTCGGAACATCAACCCAATTTAAATATTAATCAAAGACAACATAAGTAAACACAAAATGCAGTTATGAAATGAAGGTGTTTCTTATTAAGGGAGAAAAAAAATAAAAACCTACATGGCCATTTGTGAAAAAGTGATTGCCCCCCCTGTTAAAACATACCTATGGTTTTTCACACTTGAGTTCACTGACTCTAGCCACACCCAGGCCTGATTATTGCCAGACCTGTTTTCAATCAGGACATCACTGCAATAGGACCTGCCTGACAAAGTGACGTACACCAAAAGATCCTTCAAAGCTACACATCATGCCGAGATCCAAAGATATTCAGGAACAATTGAGAAAGAAAGTCATTGAGATCTATCAGTCTGGAAAGGGTTATAAAGCCATTTCTAAATCTTTGAGACTCTAGCAAACCATGGTGAGAGCCATTATCCACAAATGGTGAAGACATGGAACAGTGGTGAACCTTCCCAGGAGTTGCTGGCCAACCAAAATTACCCCAAGAGCACAGTGACGACTCATCCAAAAGGTCACAAAAGACCCCACAACAACATCCAAAGAACTGCAGGGCTCACTTGCCTCAGTTAAGGTCAGTGTTCATGCCTCCACTATAAGGAAGAGACTGGGCAAAAATGTCCTGCATGGCAGAGTTCCAAGATGAAAACCACAGATGAGCAAACAGAACATTAAAGCTCGTTTCAATTTGTCCAGAACACAACTTGATTATTCCCAAGACGTTTGGGAAAATTCTGTGGACTGACAAGACAAAAGTTGAACCCTTTGGAAGGTGTGTGTCCCATTACACCTGGCATAAAAGTAACACAGAATTTCAGAAAAGAACATTATAGAAACAGCAAAATATGGTGGTGGTAGTGTGATGGTCTGGGCTGTTTTGCTGCTTCAAGACCTGGAAGACTTGCTGTGATAAATGGAACTATGAATTCTGCTGTCTACCAAAAAATCCTGAAAGAGAATGTCCGGCCATCTGTTCATGACCTCAAGCTGAAACAAACTTGGGTTCTGCAGCAGGACAATGATCCAAAACACACCAGCAAGTCCACCTGTGAATGGCTGAAGAAAAACAAAATGAAGACTTTGGAGTGGCCTAGTCAAAGTCCTGACCTGAATCCTATTGAGATGCTCTGGCGTGACCTTAAAAAGGCTGTTCATGCTGGAAAACCCTCCAGTGTGGCTGAATTACAACAATTCTGCAAAGATGAGCGTCCAAAATTCCTCCACAACGCTGTAAAAGACTCATTGCAAGTTAGCGCAAATGCTTGGTTGCAGTTGTTGCTGCTAAGGGTGGCCCAAACAGTTATTAGTTTTAGGGGGCAATCACTTTTTCACACATGGCCATGTAGGTTTAGATTTTTTTCTCCCTTAATAATAAACACCTTCATTTAACAACTGCATTTTGTGTTTACTTGTGTTGTCTGAAACACTTGTGTGACAAACATGCAAAAAATTAGGAAATCAGGAGGGGGCAAACACTTTTTTTCACACCATTGTAAATGTGTTTTAATTGAGTTGGCACCTTTCAGAGTGTCCCTGTATGTGTGTGTGGATGTGGCCTGAGATGCACTGGCGCACTGTCTAGGGTTGTTTCCCAACCTGAGCCCTGTGCTTTCGGCTAGGTACCTGAATTAGATAAACTGAGTATGGAAAGTGAGTGACTGAGTGATTTATACCCTTATCCAGAGAAATTTACACACGCTTCAGTTGTACAAAGTACAATGCAAGCAATTAAGGGTTAAGTGGACCCAAAAATGGTAGCTTGGCAGGAGGAGGAAATTACAGAGCTGATATTATCTCTCAAAAAGGATTTTTGACCTTTTTCTAGGGAGAGACTGGAACCATTTTGTCTACATAGGGTTGGGAGTCAATTTTAGATTGCATTTAGAAACAACTCTAGACTTCATTCACTTGAATTTATTCCCCTGCTAAAAAAGGCTGGTGGCACCTGGACAAAAGGGGTCATTGTTCCCTCAATAGCATGATCCCACCTCCTAAATTTTGTGCGTAATTATTGTTACTGGTATGCACAATCACATAAGTTAAACATTTCTTTGAAGCAGTTATTAGCAAATATGCTCCGAACAAGGTATGCCTTTTTGGCTCTGATGCATTAAATCAACGAACTAAGTTTGGTCAATTTGTATGTCATTTAAATTGATTGTTGCTGTAAAAATAGTCATTTTAAGAATGAAACCTATCTGATTATTTGAGAACAGTGAGTGGGACCTTTTGGTTTGAGGACATGACCATAGTCACTTTAAACTTTAGTAAAAAAAATGCAAAATATTATATTTCTCTTTTCTCTGAGTGAGCCAAAGTCACCTGATTTTACCCAGCTAACAAAGTTTGTGCTAGCTTCAAGCAGCTTCCAGATCTTGGAAAGCTTTTTAAAAGCATTTCAAATGAACTAATAAAGCTTGTTTTCACAATTGAAAGCCCAGTTGATTCAGGATGTCAGTGGAACGGATTTGGTCCTAACAGTGGAACTAAAACCTACTCAGAAAGTTTAATTCAAACAATAAGAAGCCGCACCTGTATTATTAATGAAGGTAAGAGTAACATTGGTGTGTTTATTTGAAATGGCTAGCCTAGTAATTGTGGTAAAGGTACAACCCCAAATCAGAAAAAGTTGGAATAGTATGAAAAATACAAATTTTAAAAAAGCCTGCAGTGTTCCTTACATTTCCTTTGACTTTTATTTCATTGCAGACAGTACAAACCCAAGGTATTTCTTGTTTTTTTTTTCTGGTCAAGTTAATTTCATTTGCTACATTCCTGCATTTCAGACCTGAAACACATTTAAAAAAAAGTTGGGATGTGGGCAATTTAGGTTAGGGTTAGGTTTAAAAAAACCTAAATAATTGTGTTCTTTCAAACAGGTGATGTCAATAAAGTAATTATAATCATGATTTGGTACAAAAGCAGTGTCTACGAAAGGTTGAGTCTTTGAGGAGTAAAGATGGGCAGAGGATCTTGTGTAAGACATTTATTGAAATGTTTAAAAACAATGTACCATAAAGAAAGATTGGAAGGGGTTTACATATTTCTCTACTGTGCATAATCTCATTAAACAATTCAAGGAATCTGGAGGAACATCAGTGCGTAAAGGACAAGCGCACAAGCCTAAACTGAAGAGGCGTGATCTCCGATCCCTCAGACGACACTGCATCAAGAACCGTCATTCATCAATAGAGCCACATAGGCAAGGGATTACTTTAACAAATCTTCATCAAGTACTACAATATGGAGTTATATTCCCAAATGCCACTTAAAACTTTAGTGTGCAAAAAAGAAGCCTCATGTTAATCATGTGCAAAAGCTTCACTGAGCTTGGAGGCATCTAGGATGGACCATCACACAGTGGAAACATGTATTGTGGTCTGACCAATCAGTATTCCAGATCTTTTTTTTTTTTGGGGAAGACATGGACATCGTGTGCTCCGAACCAAAGACGAAAAGGACCATCCAAACTGTTATCAGCAACAAGTCCAAAAGCCAGGCTCTGTCATGTTATGAGGTTGAGTTAGTACCCTTGGCAGAGGTCATTTACACTTCTGTGATGGCAACATTAATGCAGAAAGACACTGAGATTTTAGAGCAACATAAGCTACCTTCAAGACAACATCTTTTCTAGGGACATCCGTGCATTTTTCAATAAGACAATGCAAAACAAACCAAATCAGAAAACTTAGGACTGAAATATGTAAGTCCATTCCAGTCTTTCTTTGAGGAACATTGTTTTTAAACATTTCAATACATTTCTTACACATTTGTTGGTAAACTGGAGATCCTCTGCCCATCTTTACTCCTCAAAGACACAGCCTTTAGTGGATACTGGTTTTGTACCAAAACATGTTTATTATCACCTGTTGACATTACCTGTTTGAAATCACACTATTATGTAGTTTTTTTAAACCTCATTACTAGCCCTAAATTGTCCCTGTCCCAATTTTTGGAATGTTTTGAAGGTCTGAAATGCAGGAATGGACATTTACTAACAAATGAAATGACATGATCAGAAAAAAAGGAAATATCTTGGATTCTGTCTGCAATTAATCAAAGTCAAAATAAATGTAAGAAATACTGCATATACTTTTTGATTTGCATTTTCTATACCATACCAACTTTTTCTGATTTGGAGTTATTCAATTTCTTGTTTATTTGCAATATCATTATGGTTCGATTGTTCACCATATAGTAGGGATGGGAGTAAGGTTTGGAACTGAAAAGATCTGATTCTTTGATTCAGTCACTGAAAAACTTTTGCATTTACAGAAAATAAATACATTGTTGATTGTCTCCGTAGGCTTGATCAATTTGGGATTGGCCTTATAATTTAGCCTACTTATGGACGTAGTTCATTTTGTATATTTACCAAATAGTGAGTGGAAGGCATAGCTAGGATCGACCATAAAAAAAAAGAGCTGATTCGATTTCCAGCACTGACAAAAAAGTCGACTCCAAACTCTGGTGTCCGTTATACTCAGCGAAGCTTTTTGTATGTCGTCCTTCCCCATCGGTCTTGGATTAACTTGTGAATGAGGAAATTAATACCGCAGATAAAAAAAAATCTGTTTTATTTTGACATGTAAGTGGTGTGTCCCCCCACAGCAGAATGTTCGTGTTCCTTAATATTCAAGTTTTATTGCTTTTAATAAGGCAGAAAGGAATTCATCGTCGGTTTATAGCCTATATTAAGCAAGAGACCCGAGCAGCGTGTCCGGTGGATTCAGAAAAAGAATCGATTCTTCAATTCTTCTTCAAGGTACAAACAATCATAAAGAGTAGCTTTTTTAATGTTTAGGACTTAGGAGACTTGATTGAATATTTAGGATAAAACTGATACAGTACAGTTCAAGCCCTTGGGTGTTAATGGCTTTGTCCAGTTCCACAACACTTGCAGCTTTGGCTGAGTTGGGACTTGAACCTTTAAACTTCTACACACAGATGCGGGTTCTACAGGCAGCCTCTTTCAATACTCCAATGCCTTAACCACTGCACCCCCACTGCCATATATTTAATACAAAATGTCGTTTAATTAAAATGATTAACATGCAACACCAAGCTATTGACCTTTAATTTTAATGAAGGTGTCCTGATGGGAGGCACAGTGGCTCGATGGGTAGCACCTCCGCCTCACAGCAAGGTCATGGGTACAACCCCAGGGTGGAGCAACCTGGATCTAGTACACTTACCCAACACCGCAACACTGTCCAGTCCAGTCGGGTGTCACATGCAGACACAATTGGCTGTGACTAAGAAAGATAGAGTTATCGAAGGATCATTCTCCCAGTACTGTACCAGCAACTCTCATAGGATAGGTGCTGGAACCTCCATGAACCTGACCAGGAAAAATGGTGTTCTAAAAAATATTGTAGCTTGATATCAGGTAGCAGAGAGCAGTGAGATGCAGACAAGGCCATTTTCCAGGGTTTGAGACTGTTAGGTCAACTACTGTGTAGTCAAAATGTACAGAACATCAAGAACAAACACCAGTTGAACAAACATTTTACTTTGGTCCAGTGCCCATACTGTAAACATTAGCTACTGGCAAAAATCACTAAATACATGTTCTGTTTACACTTTATCTAAAAATGACTATATGTTCTGGAGCCTGGTGTTATTTCTAATGTAAATAGTAGGATCCATTTAGGAAGCCATTTGCAACTGTCATGTGGATGCAACCAGGAAGCACCAAATGCACAATACGAACCTTAGTCCTGTGCTGCTCTTGTTTGGACTTTAAGATACACTGAAACTCCCCTTTACTTAACAATGAGTTACTGTTTCATACTGTGTCACCTAAAGAAACATTTCTGTACGAATTGCAAACTGCATTTTTTTCCCTCCGCATCCACTAGGGTACATAATTTGGACACTAAGCTTCTGCAGTACATAGTGGGACTCCAGGAGATAAAAACGATACTACACTAGTTGTTATACACTCAATTTGATTTGATTAAAAAATCAAATGATTTCATGATTCGATTTTCTCATGATTATCGATTTTACATTTGATAAAAGACCTTTATTATTTCTGAAGTGTAAACAATGCAGGATAATCTACATTTTCTTGTATGAGTTTTTAAGCAAAAAATCTTTAGTCCCCTGTCATTAAAAGAAACTATGAAAAAGAGTTTCAAATTCTAAACAAAATGCTGTATTGTACCTTCACCATATATTAAATAACTGGGTGAAAACATTCCTTTTTTTTTTATTTCTGATGAATAACAATTCAAAATGCATACTTTTCTTGTTTTTTTTTAGTTCCCTGCCATTAAAAGGAATGAGAAATCCCACTAAAAATGGGATGTGCCCCTGTGAGTATGTGGTATGATTGCACCCTCTGGTGTTCACAAATACAATTGCATCTGACGGCATAATAAACAAGAACTCATAATCCAACTTGATGATGTTCAATGTCTTATTTTTGCATCGTGACGCCCCTATACACAGGCCTTTCAAACTTTGCATCAAACAAATAACTTTCCCACTCATTTACTCACTCTCCGCATCTGCTAAACCCAGCTTAGGGTTGTGAGGGCAAATCCTAACTGGTAACACAGGGTGCAAAGAGTCCAATCCTAGACAGGGTGCAGGATCATTGCTGTGATGCTTTAGAGACGACCAATTGACTTAACATTTATCTTAGCCATTTATCTTAAACCACCACCAGCCTGAACCCGTTGACAGAAGGCAGGACTGATCCATGCTTTCATGTTGTTTGCACAAAATACTGACTCTACCATCTCGGAACAGAAACTGGGACTCGTCAGACCAGGCAACGTTCTTCCAATTTTCTTTTGTTCAAGTTTGGTGAGTCCATGCAGATTGTAGCCTCAGTAGTCTGTTCTTCTGCTGCTGTAGCCCCTCTGCTTCAAGGATCAACGTGTTGTGCTTTCAGAGATGCTCTTCAACATACCTTGGTTGTAGAGTGGCTATTTTAGTTACTGTTGCCAGCTCGAACCAGTCTGGCCATTCTCCTCTGACCTCTGAAACCAACAAGGCATTTTTGACCATGACTGCCATATTTTTCAGTGAGTGCCACTGGATATTTTCTCTTTTTCAGACAATGCTCTGTAAACCTCTAGCACCAACACCCATACCACATGGAGTCACTTAAATCACCTTTCTTCCCCATTCTGATGCTCGGTTTGAACTTCAGCAGGTCGTCTTGACCATGTCTACATGTGTAAAAGCATTGAGTTTCTGCCATGTGATTGTCTGATTAGATATTTGCCTTAACGAGCAGTTGAACAGTTGTACGTAATAAAGCGTTCGGTGAGTACAGAAACGGATGCTGACAGACACTACAGCGTAGTTGCAATATTCATATCGTCCTCTAGGTGGCACTTTGGTATCTATAGTTTAACATGTCATGTGATATCCTACTTCGCTCCTTCACTCTGAAATCAGCACTCACGTCTGCCGATGAGTTTATAACACGTACTTAATTCTAGTCTGTAATTATATTTCACCTAGTCAATATAACACTTTACACTTCATATAGACAAATGATTTAGGTTTAATTGTGTGAAGACAGACATGTTTAGTAAACACACTCAGGCAGCGCAGTAAGGCAAACGTACTGCAGCAAGTAAATTCTAATACATTTGACATGATTTGTTTAAAGACTTTGTAGAGACGATGCTTTCGAATGCACTTTCATCAATACAATCAGCTGCAATGTTACGTTAAAGATCAGGCATTTCACTTGTTAGAGAAATAAATCTTGGTCACTTTCTCTGCTGAATTTGCATAATATTACATGTAAACCTGAACATCCATGCATAATTTCATTTTTTGGTGTTACAGTCGAGAACACATCGTATATTTCAGCAGCTGAAATGTACTTAGTATGTGCGGTATGCTAGCTTTGTTTCACTCCTGCTTCGATCTCTGTTCATTCTAGGCCCGTCTCCATCTGGCTCTTTGGTTCTGGGCAGCTAGTGGAAGAGGATGGAAGAGCAGATGAAGTTGATTGGTCCTTGTTGTCTCCAGCCCCGCCCCTCCTTACTCGCCATTGGAGGATGCATGTATCTTTCCCACCTAATGACAGGAGGTGACTGTCACTGTGGGTGAAGCGTACGTTGGTCACATGACTGCCATGGCCTTCATACCTGTAACTGGGTGCCTGAAATAGCAGAAAGAAATCATGTTAAATGTGAAAAAAGCTCTAAATGGCTTTCACAATCATCCTTACTGGGAGAATAACTGATGCAGAATGCAGTTTTCCACACTGTTATGTGAACTGCAGTTACAAGAGTCAAGACAACGGACTCCAGAGTCTTATAGAGGCTGTGGTCCATTCTTAACACTATGGAGAGAAATTTAGAGAGGAAATACCCTCCAGATATTTGTAGAGTGCTGTAGGGTAATTCCACACTAATTCAAGAACAGCACTCCATAGAAAGGGCATTTCTGAAAGGAACAAATTTATAGCCAAGCTACATTGTAGCATCTGTAAATGTGAATTTATTTTTAAGTCAGAACACTTCTTTGCCAAATTGCAAACGTTGGGACAGTAGGAAAAAAGCAAAAACAAACAAACAAAAACACAAAAAGCAGTGTTCCTTATATTTTTGCATACAGTATGTATATAGTTTTTTTCTTGGTTGACTTCATTTATTTTATTAATAAACAGCTGTTCCTGCATTTCAGGCCTGCAATACATTCTAAAAAACATTGGGGCAAAGGCAATTTAGGGCTAGTAATGAGGTTAAAAATCAAACAAAACAAATAAACCCCCCCGCAAACAGTAAGATTGTGATTTGTACCAAATCATGGTTAGAATCACCTGTTGACTGTTTGAAAATCCCATAATTTATGACTTTTTTCCTCATTACTAGCCCTAATTTGCCCTGTCCCACCATTTTGGAATGTGTTACATGTCTGAAATGCAGGAATGGATGTTTATTAATAAAGAAAATGTATTAATAAACATATGGATTTATGGATAATAATTTCATACTATCTGCAATGAAATAAAAGTCAAAACAAATTTACAAAACAAACACTTTGTTTTTTTTTCTAAATTTGCATTTTGCATACTGTCCCACATACATAGGTCAGAATGTCCTCAAACTGAAGCATCGGCATGAAAATATATGCTCAGACTATAACCTCTGTGGTGCCTCAGGCTCTGTAGATATTGGAAAGACCAATTATATGCACCACTAACATCCAACAACCAAGACAAGTGTCTCCATCTCCTCCTCCTGCCTTTCCATTCAGGCATTCTAGTTTAGCCAGTTTTTTCACTATGGATGTTCAAAACAGCTGGCTTTAGTGAACCTCCACTGAAAGTGCTGACTATACATTTAAATTTTACATTATACTATTATACTATATACTAATTTTAGCTAAGGAACCAACAGAGGCAGCACTGTCAACAGTCAGGAACTGAATCTTCATTCTGGTCAATAGTTCAGTACTTTAACCACTGAGCACCTTCACTGCTAATGTAACTGTAGTGAAACTGTGGGCCATCTAATGCTGAGGTTGCACATGATAAGAGACTGCTGCTAGCACAACAAACATTTATAGAAATACATATTTATTTATCAGATTTTTTATATTCTGACACCTAATTAGTCATTTTGATTTTATAGCTTAGCATACCTTACAAAATATGATAAAATATATATATAAAAAAATACAAGTTAATGCACACTAATGCTCCTGTGTCTCTGTTTCTTGCATTCAATACGTCTGAGCTTCTGGTCTCTGGGTTAGCGCACTGTGTTTGTACAATTCAGGGTTTTATTACTTATAAGGCAATTCTGCCTGCAGATCTGAATCTGCTGAGTCGAGTAATTGTCTGTTTGTTTTATAAGACAAAAAATAGCAGCGATATTTCAAAAATGCGGCAATGGTCCTGAAAAATAATGCGACTTAAGCACACAAATGTGACCTGTAACCTCTTGGAGTTTATTTCAAAATGTGGCTCAGTTACTTGGTAATTTAATAAAATTTCAAATCAGCAGCAAGTATTTGTTAGTAAATTTCTTGCTAACTGTGAAAACAGCACAGGTAAAAGCCAAGTATTCATACGAAGATAAACGTTGTAATCTCAAAGATCGAAAGAATCCGAAGATGAATATCTCTTCCAAGCTAATGTAGGATAACGTATGTCTGTTATGCAGCAACAAAGCAACGCATTTACACAGCCAAACATGCTACGTTCACTCACAAATACTAAATCTGTTAGTAGAAACTTAGGAAGGACAAACTTAGGAAAATGAAAGAGCAACTTAGAAGTTTGTTTTGTCCTAAAACACATCAAAAGGTGACAACCACTTCATATCAGATCACTGAAATGGATGAAACCATATAATGAGATTGAGATAAAGATTGATAAAAGGATTGTCTTGTCTTTGCATGCATCACTTCATTTCCTGAGAAGAAGGAACTCACTGGCGAAAAAACATGCAACTCTCTCACCCTCGACTACCCTTAGAGAAAGGAAGATCTTATGTTTTAGCGCATCGCCAAATTATCTGAGCGCGAGTACCACTGCATTAAAGGGAACAGTCATGTTTATTTCCGAATGAGCCATAGCCAGAAACAGGTCTTCCTGTTTCCTCTTCTAACAAATCACATGCAGTCAGTGAATGCTATGGTAATTAGATGATGGGTTAACTTTGATTAGGTCAAAAGTATAGTCTGCAGTATTGTGACTCTGACACCTTTGGACTAGCTGGCAATGTGTATGGCCTGGTGTCCAGCAAAGGCTTGGTCTAATAAAAAGGAAGCACTGGGTATCAATCTGGCAACTTTAGCAGATGCCAGAGTTGCCAGCATGTGTCTACAAACACGCACTAACCTTTGGTTTAGGGCATGGATACTGGAACAAATGAACTTTGCAGAAGTCATCAGCCACTGCCACCAATCTTTCACTGTGAGAGCGACACAGTGCATTGATGTCTGTCCCATCTGAACCCTCTAGCCACACACCTACAGGAAACACAACAACAAAACAGCACACAATCTGTTTAGCCCTGCAGACTAGCTCATTTTGTTAAAAAAGGAAATTAAAGAAACAAACCTTGGTGTATTCCTAAAAGAACTGTGTCCTTATAACGCAGTGGAAAGTGGTAAAGGAATTACTGCATCATTTTACAGATATGAATAATATCTAGGAATATTAAAAGTATTCATATACAACAGGAGGTGATGCTTGGGTGGTGCAGCAGTCCAATATGGACCACTAATGGAAAACATTATAAAACGCCTTCAAGAACGAACTAGAAAGGTGCATTGCCTGAAGAAAATGCGAGTGTGATTGCCACTCTGCAATGGCCGACCCTTAGTGTACCTCATGGGCCCAAAGGTCATCACATCACCCCAGGATGCCCCAGGGACCAAGCCTGCCGAATTTCGTGGCCATAGGTCAATAACTGACTAAGTTACAGTCACTGGCCCGCCATGGGCCCCAGTGCCCAGCCGGGGTCCTCATGGGCCCCTTAGGCATCACATGTCACGTCAGATTGCACCCAGGACCAAGCCTGCCAAATTTCGTGGCCGTAGGTCGAAAACTGACTGGATTTATGATTCGTTAACTTTGGGCCCATTCATTTCCTATGGAAAATTTGCGACTTTACAGTCCGATCGGAAAGCCCTATACAAGCACACCATTCCCGACCAGACCAGACGCAATGGCACTGGAACGGGGTCGATATCTCGAAAATTGTGGCAGTTGTTACGCGTCAAAAATTTCGGAATGTTCAGAATCGGATAACAATAGTGTGATCACCTATATAGGCAACCACACTAAATATATCACAGCATGGAAAATATGTCCATCATTCTTAGTCAGCTGTGTCTAAAATTTAGTGCAAGCTGTGTCTGGATAGAAATCCCAAAGCAACATGCCTTAAAATAGAAAATGTGCAAACAAATGAAAAAGAAATGGGCGAACAGAGGAATCCATGTTTGTGACAGAGCTATAAGAAATTGGCTGAATGTAATTGGCTGAATCTAATGTGATTTACATATAGAAAAACAAACAAAAATCAGCACTCGCACCAAATCAGAAGAAAGCATGGTTACAGGAATAAAAAGAACCAATCACGGAGTGTGGATGACTGGATGAAACACTGGACAACGATATAATGCTTGAACCTTTGTCTGGTGCCATTCCAAAACAATCCAATTTCCCCACACACTTCTGATATGCAGTTGCAAGGACTAGCCGACATGCTAATCATGACTTCAGCAGCCAGTTGTACATGAGTACTTTGGAATTTTACATTTACATTTACAGCATTTAGCAGACGCCCTTATCCAGAGCGACTTACAATTGATACAGTCTTACAATCCAAGCAATTGTGGGTTAAGGCAACAGTGGCAGCTTGGCAGAGGTGGGATTTGAACCCTGGACCTTCTGGTCCATAGTCCAGTACCTTACCCGCTAGGCTACCATAGGCTAGAATATTTTGGTGTAAAGTTTAAATGATAGTCTACTACAAAACTCAGTCATGCAAAGGTGATCTGTCAGCAGCTATTCGAGGAAGATGGAACCAGCTTGATTTAGACCAGTGTTTCTCAATCCTGGTCCTGGTGCTGGTCCCCCCCCCCCCCCTTTCGGTTTAAACACACCCATGTTAACTCATTAATGGGCTTGTTAATGAGCTGAGTAGTTGTATCAGGCGTGTTGGGAGCTGGGAGAACAATAAAATGTGGTAGGGCTCCAGGACCAAGAAAAACTGATTTAGACTACTGTCATAAAACCCAAGGAGGAGCATCAACTACACCTGCACTCCATATTTAACCTAAATTTCAATTAACCAGTAATTAAAAGTGGTCTCCACACAAATAGAATCATGTCTTAAAAATACATTTAAAAGATTCAGAAATGTGTATTACTCAACAATTCATTTAGCATGCGAGTCTCACTTACCCATTACATGGAAGCCTAAAACGCAGGTATAGGAGGCCCACTCACGATCCTTACTCTCATAACGATTTCTCAGCAATTTACAGCCTCCAGCCACATCCCCTTTATAAAAAAAACAACAAGTACCATCATGTTAACCAAGTGTATATTCATATTTAACACTTTTTTGTATCTCATTCGACTCCCAAGATAAGTCCAACATTAAACAATTTTTCATTTACACCATTTAGCAGACGCTCTTATCCAGAGCGACTTACAATCCAAACAACTGTGGCTTAAGGAACTTGTTCAGCGACCCAACAGTGGCAGCTTGACAGAGGTGGGATTTGAACTCTGGACCTTCTGGTCCATAGTCCAGTACTTTAACCAGTAGGTCATCACAGTTGCACAAGCATAAGACTATACAGCTTACAGAGGCTAACACTTCTAGGTGAGGCACACACTTCTGATAACAGACGTATTAGTGAAGCTGAGCACCAAAAAAACCCACCAATTAGACATAGCCCATTACTCATAAGCTAGAACTTCAGTATAATCAGAACCACAAAAGTTGGAAAGACATATTGTACACACAGTACTTACAGTAAAGTATTTCATAGTCTCCAGAATTGGACATGATATACTTCCCATCTTTGGACCAGTCAAGGTGTGTGATAAAACTCGAATGACCCTAAAATAGTAAAGTAAAATGGGCCATAATGTTAGTAGTCATTATGAAAGTTTATGCACACACTTAACTGTTATAAGCATATATTTCTAAATGCCATGCAGTAATACACAGGGTTACACATGCCACAATCTAATAAAAGACTTACAAGTGCGGGCACATCTGCTCCAGCATGCTTGGCTTACCGTGCACTTTCCAAAGCGTGTGTAACGCCGTCCCCCCTCTGTCACACTATAAATGTAAATGAAGTTGTCATGGGAACCAACTGCCAAAAAGCTGCCATCTGAGGAAAGAAAGGCAATTAATACAAGCAGACAGACACAAAACATAATATATAGACAGGTTTAAAATATCATACATGATGGACCACCATCAGTATGTGTATGTATGAATTTAAAGATGATACGCAAGAGATGATAATATTAGAGCGAAAGGATACGTTTATTGGGGAATAGCGTACAATTAAAAGGAGGCTCTAGTTAATCTGTTAGGCCGCCTCTAGCCTGGATATAAGATGAGATACGGTTGGGCATTTGGAGCAAACAGGTTCCATATGGTGTCCTGTGGCACATTTGCCCACAGATGTTGCAGCTGGGCCTGTAGATCCTCATCCATCACACCAGCAGTTAGGGCAGTGTGTCTCTCCACAGCAATGGCAGGAATGAAGCGCTCACCACAAGGCCTCTATAATCGAACCTGGTCGGTTGTCGGATCCCAAACAGAACCTGGATTCGTCACTAAAGACGATATGGTTCCAGTCCATAGCAGTTCAGGTTTCTTGTTCATGACATCACTGCTGGCTGTCAATGGTAGGAAATATAATGGGCACTATGACAACAAATTTCCTTCTGCTAAGTGCCTGGGAATGGTCCGGGCAGAGACAGGGGTGGGTAGTGAAGGTGCCACCTGGGTCTGGATGGTGGACAATGAAATTGTGGGAGCTGCTCGTGCTTGTTGGTGGATCAAACGATTCTGTCAACCGATGGTCTGTCTGGGACAACCGGAGCCTGTGTGTATGCACTCACGGAACTACTTTTACGCCCTCTTGTGGCAAGACTCAGAGTCTACTCAGACCACACCTGTAATCATTTATATATCTGCCTGAGATGTAACTGCATGCCGATAATTGCAGTAATCCGACTTTTCTATTTGAGTGCATTATTTTTTTTGTCAATGAGTATAAATACACATTCAGCAGAAAGCGTATTCTGAACTTTGAATTTGAATTGTTTGTCCCTGGGCAAGCAATACACAGCACAATACTTTTCAGCAGATGCTGAGCATCTGAGTAGCAGCGCACTGCAGACTAACTATTTTGTTTTTGTTTTGCTTTCAATACATCATCCATAAAAAATGAGATATTCAGCACTTTAGTATAAAATAGGCTTGGTTTTTAATTGTTTTGCTTATTGTTAAATGTCAGTGTTTTAAGTATGTTTAAGGTGTGCTAGGCTATGATATACGCCCTATATATTCAACTTCTCAGTTTACAATACATACAACTTATGATAGATTTGTTGGAAAGGATCCCAATCATAAATCAGGGAGCACCTGTATTTGGATTTTTATTACATCACCTAAGGTGAGAAGTAGGGCAATTCCATTATGGGACTGAAAATGTGTGATCTGACCTGGTGAATATCTCATGACAGAGAGTTGCTCATTTCCATCAGTCAAATCCGACACCACCTCTTGAGTCTGCAGGTTCAAAACCAGCCACCTGAGCATAAAAAAAGCAAAAAGATAACGCTCAAGTTCACTGAATAAATTACATGAAACATCTAACTCACAAAATTACCCATTTATCAACAGACACACCATGTATTTACAAAATGGAGAAAATATATATACACATTTTTCCTCTTGAATATTATTACTTTTAAAATCAGTAAATATAATTTAAAGTAAAACCAGGTCCTTCCACAACATTTCGATTGGATTAAGGTCAGGACTTTGACTTGGCCATTCCAAAATATTAACTTTATTCTTCTTTAATCATTCTTTGGTAGAACGTCTTGTGTGCTGAGGGTCGTTGTCTTGTTGCATGACCCATCTTCTCTTGAGATTCAGTTCATGGACAGATGTCCTGACATTTTCCTTTAGAATTCTCTGATATAATTCAGAATTCATTGTTCCATCAATGATGGCAAGCCGTCCTGGCACAGATGCAGCAAAACAGGCCAAACCATGATACTACCACCTCCATATTTCACAGATGGGATAAGGTTCTCATGCTGGAAAGCAGTGTTTTCCTTTCTCCAAACATAACGCTTTTCTTTTAAACCAAAAAGTTCGATTTTGGTCTCATCCGTCCACAAAACATTCTTCCAGTAGCCTTCTGGCTTATTCACGTGATCTTTAGCAAACTGCAGATGAGCAGCAATGTTCTTTTTGGAGAGCAGTGGCTTTCTCCTTGCAACCTGCCATGCACACCATTGTTGTTCAGTGTTCTCCTCATGGTGGACTCATGAACATTAACATTAGCCAATGTGTGAGAGGCCTTCAGTTGCTTAGAAGTTACTCTGGGGTCCTTTGTGACCTCGCCAACTATTACACGCCTTGCTCTTGGAGTGATCTTTGTTGGTCGACCACTCCTGGGGAGGGTAACAACGGTCTTGAATTTCCTCCATTTGTACACAATCTGTCTGACTGTGAATTGGTGGAGTTCAAACTCTTTAGAGATGGTTTTGTAACCTTTTCCAGGTTGGTCCTCTGAAATCTCCTTTGTTCGTCCCATGATACACTTCCACAAACGTGTTGTGAAGAGCAGACTTTGATCGAACCCTGTTCTCTAAATAAAACAGGGTGCCCATTCACACCTGACTGTCATCCCATTGATTGAAAACACCTGGCTCTAATTTCACCTTCAAATTAACTGGTAATCCTAGAGGTTCACATACTTTTGCCACTCACTAATATGTAATATTGGATCATTTTCCTCAATAAATAAATGACCAAGTATAATATTTTTGTCTCATTTGTTTAACTGGGTTCTCTTTATCTACTTTAAGAACTTGTGTGAAAATCTGATGATGTTTTAGGTCATATTTATGCAGAAATATAGAAAATTCTAAATGGTTCACAAACTTTCAAGCACCACTGTAGCTTAAAGCCAAGGGCAGTAACAGCAGTGTATTTATGATGATTACGTTTAAAACCACAGTTACCTGTTACTTGACATTGTACAGAAATACAATCTTATCTTAAACGAGACAAAGACTCGATGAGAAATAAATAGTCCTACCACTTAGCTTTTATGTTTCATGTTCAGGAGCTCACTATGAGCCAACTGGCAACCAGTCCAGTAGTGCAAACCACACACCAAACTAAATTAACTGCAATGTTTCTGAAATGGATTCTGTACCATTTTTTCACTTAAAGGAGGGAAACCATAATAAATAAAGTTAACCAGTTCTATCTGTTTGACAAGTGTTGTGCAATATATTCAGGTGGATATTACTGTGGTTGAAAACAGCTTTCTAACACATTCCAGGAAAGTACTGCCAAAATTGTTTGCCAAAGAGTTATGAATGTATGGAGGTTTGTAAAACTTTGAGGAAGTGTAACGTTTTGGGGTAGAAAACTGTTCATTTGTTTGAAAATGATATTTGACATTACATTAAACCACACCAGACTGGTGTGGTTTACTGATGGGGATTATTATGATTATGTAACCTAGTATGCAGGCAGCCACCTTTGACAAACAGAATCACCTTTTCCTAAGAAAAATTTGTTATTACAGGCAAGACAGTGAGCGCTGAGGTTGTTTGACTTTATAAATCAACCACACAACTGACATAGCTGATCCTGTTAGCTGGAAGTGATAACTGACATATACTTTCACTTTAAACATAAATATAACCCTGTTATTTTATATCCTAAGTTAAGTAAAATATGATCAATATGGTTACATAGCATAATATATACAACCCCAAATCAGAAAAAGTTGGGACAGCATGGAGAATGCATATAAAAAACCAGTGTTTCTTACATTTCCTTTGACTTTTATTTAATTGCAGGCAGTATGAACTCAAGATATTTCATGTTTTGTCTGGTCAACTTAATTTCATTTGTTAATAAACATCCATTCCTGCATTTCAGGCCTGCAACACATTCCAAAAAAGTTGGGATGGGGGCAATTTAGAGCTAGTAATGAATAAAAAACTAAATAATGATGTGATTTCAAACAGGTGACGTCAAAAAGTACCGTATTTTTCGGACCATAAGGCGCACTTAAAATCCTTTAACTTTCTCAAAAATCGACAGTGCGCCTAAAAATGCGGTGCGTCTAATGTGTGAATTAATTCTGGTTGAGCCTTCTGACCTAGAACCGATTGCAGATGGTACACGGCGCTCATAAATCTGTCAAAATGTTTTAGCACGGCCTTGGTAAGTTACGAAGCTTACGGCCACCGTAGTGCGCAGCATCGCGGAGTAATACGGTATGTGCTTCCAGCATTAGGGTACGTGCATTCATTCATTCATTTTCGAAGCGGATTTCAAACACAACGCTATCAGTCACGCAGTACAACATGGACATAGAGCAGCTGCGAGAGAATTCAACATTAACGAATCAATGGTACGGAAGTGGAGGAAGCAAGAAGACGCCCTGCGCCAGGTAAAGACCAAACTGAGCTTCCGACGGAACTTAAAGAGTTTTGTTTCATTTATTGCACCTTATAACCCGGTGCGCTTTATGTATGAAAATAGATCCGTTAGCAGCTGATCGTTGATATTGCGTCTTATAATCCGGTGCGCTTTATGGTCCGGAAAATACGGTAATTGGAATCATGATTTGGTACAGAAGCAGCATCCAGGAAAGGCTGAGTCTTTGATGCAAATATGGCCAGAGGATCTCCAGTTTGTCAACAAAAGTGTGAGAAAATGAATGTAATGTTTAAAAACAATGTTCCTCAAAGAAAGACTGGAAGGGATTGACATATTTCTCCCTCTACAGTGCATAATATCACTAAACGATATATACTGATTTAGACACGTACTGTACAAACTTCTGAGTGTGGAAACAGGTTCCACCTATTTCATAAAATTGAAACTGGATATGAGTATAAACACTGCTTAGAAATATTTGAAAAGTTGGCTACAGATCAGTACAGTCTCTTGTACAGTACAGTTCCTGAGAAAAAGGTGTGTTATTGTATTTACACATTTATTAGATACAGGTTGAACTAAAATTTGTCAACAGGGTAGGTATTTGGGCTTCTTGTATTTTTTTGTCATTTACATTTACAGCATTTAGCAGACACCCTTATCCAGAGCGACTTACAATTGATGCACCTTACAATCCAAGCAATTGTGGGTTAAGGGTCAACAGTGGCAGCTTTGGCTGAGGTGGGATTTGAACCCTGGACCTTCTGGTCCAAAGTCCAGTACCTTAACCACTAGGCTACCACTAGGGTAGTCCCATTGCAAATCTATTGTGTTCTATGTGCTAATGGGACCTGACACTACTTTTGGGAGCTATTGAAATTTAATAGCTATATGACACTGGTTTAAATATCACTAAAGGGGTGGCACATCACATTCGCCTCACAATGCCAGATATCCCGTTTTGACCCTGGTATTGGCCCAGCGCGAATGTGTGTAACTAGTATCAATGTAACCATGCTCCTGTCATGAATAGTGATTGACTCTGATGCAATGTTAAATAAAACAAATAAAGCAAACACAGCTTGGAGATATAAATTACACATGGCTTGTGTAGAAAACAGTTTGCAAAAATTCATGAATTCTCCTTTCAGTGATTGCTCTTGACAATCAAAAGCAGCAATGGGCAAAAAAATTACATTATCTGTCTATCAGGCCAAGTAATCTAAGCAGCCTGTTAAAGCAGTCCAGAAAAGAATTCTGCAGAACCCTGTTTTCTCATTTAGGAATGCAAGGCCTAGAGGAAACAGTGTCATGAGGTACAATGTGTGAGTGTCAACAACACTATGCTGCATTCTGTAAGCCTTGTTATACGTACAGCAAAATACTCAGTTACAAACATAACTGTAACTATGCAATAAAATTACCTTCCAGTGCTCAATCCAACAGAAACAACAGATCCATTGGGACAGAAATCAGCACACAGACCCGATTCCTAAAATGCAACCAGGTTGAAAGTTGATACAGTTCTAAACAACAAGCCTTTAATGCATCACTGTTTGTAAGCTGTTTTACCTCTAGTGTGGTACACCAGCCTAGACTGTGGTCCTCAGCGTTCCACATGCATACTTGTTTGTCATTGCCGCAGGTGAGGAATACGTTCTGAGAAGGGTGTGTGGCCAGACCCCACATCTCATCAACATGACCCTAAAACACAACCATTTATGACAGCACACACTCAAAATGAAGTTAAGGTTTGTTGATGGGAGCTCTTTTGGTGCAGTGCTTGAAGTTAATGTCATACTAGTATGTGTAAGATGCTGTAAGGCTAGACAGGCTGATGAGAACAAGTGTACATTCCCATGACCAGCTAAGAACTACTCAGATAACAAAAATCTAGAACACATTTCTTCAACTTCTTCCTTGTTGGCCAACATGTATTACGCTGTTACCTTACTTCAAGTGATGAAAGTGTTCAAACACATTAGCAATCTACAGTACAGACATGAGGCGTTCTGATGCTGTCCATCTCGTCTTTGTTCTACCTTGACAGGTGCCTCCACCTTCAAACCTTTGGAGGAAGAGTCTTTCGATTCAAGGGGGTTGGGTCTGTGGTCGCGCAAACAGACCAGTGGTGCCACGACATGACAAAGCCAGCATTTGTAGCAATATAAGAGCTGTATAGTCAGCTCCAGAATTATTGAGACCCTTGTAAAGACGGATAAAAAGCTTACGGATAACTACCCAGTATTCTCCAGTCTCATCAGCCGACTGTACCTTTATAACAATACAGTGGTACCTCAATTCTCGACCACCTTGGAACTCGTTACCGAGCCATTTTGACTAAAATTTGTCTTGATTCTCGTCGTTTGGTCGGCATTCGGCACACTTGCTTAAACTTGTATGAGTCGAGTCGCATGAGTCGTTTCAGCTGAAACTTAATTCATGATTCACGATTCAGTACACAATGACTCAGTCTCATTATAGCCCTTCCTCACCGAAGAGCTCGGCTGTGTTTATTCTGTTTTTCTTTATTTTGACATCTACAGTACTGTATTCTTAGTGCAAATAAGTCTCCATGAGTCCTAAACAGGACTGTGGTGGCCTAGCGGTTAAAGTCTGGACCAGAAGGTCCAGGGTTCAAATCCCACATCTGCCAAGCTGCCACTGTTGGGTCCTTGAGCAAGACTCTTAACCCACAATTGCTTGGATTGTAAGACTGTACCAATTGTAAGTCGCTCTGGATAAGGGCGTCTGCTAAATGCTGTAAATGTAAACACAGGCTGCAGTTAGCTTAGCTGCTATGCTAGTGCCCAGAGTTCACCATTAGAGTAAGTGTTTTGCTTTTGTTTTTCACTTTCAATCCATTACTCACTAAATTTCAACACTTTATTATAAAATAAGCTTCATGTTAATGATTTTGGCCAATTGCAGGTTAATGTAAAAGTGTTTTAAACAGTAAGGTTGGCTCAGCTATGATACCATATAGACTGTACTAAACTCCTCAGTTCATGATACATTTAACTTATGATGGACTTGTCAGAACATGTCCCCTTCATAAACCAGGAAGCACCTGTACAATACAACTCCATTAGTGCATATAATGCCTTATGCAGTGTGGATTTTCTGGCATCTAGAACGGAGTAATTCAATTTACATTTTTCCTTTTTGTAAATTTGCTTGGTACTCGTCATTTTTGGTTCTCGACAAGCCTTCTGAAACAAATTAATGACAAAAACCGAGGTAGCACTGTACTTAAAATGAAAGCTCTGGACACTAAACACGGCTTAAATGACTACAGCTGCTTCAGTCGATGCACCTACCTGCACTATGGCCACAAAACCATCTGAAAATGTGCCACGGAGAATTGCATTTCGAGTTGTTCCAACAAGCAGTTCCTCACCATCCACATCTGCAATGGTACGGACTGCTCCAAATTTCTCTGAAATCTAGAGACATCAGAGATCTTAATCTTTGCTTGCTTTATCTCTTTCCCTCATTCCAGACCTGCAAGACTCTAACATTCTTCTTTTCTAATTTCCAGCACACAATCCCCCTTTTTTTCTTACCTCGCACTCTCTCTCAGGTGCCAGATCTGCACTCCAGCGAATTATTCGGCGGTCTTTCCCACCACCGCTAAGCAGAGCGCCGCCCTGCAGGACACAGAGGGTAAACACACTGCCCTCATGAGCTCGAGTCTGCTTCATGATCTGAAAGGTCTCTGCAGTGGGAGGGAGGAGTGTGCAAATGTCAAAAACGAGGAGACAACTGGTCAGAAGAACTTGAAACTTGAAACAATAGGCAGCTTGCTCACTTATGTGTTATTTGACCATGGAATGGAACTACACATGTTGGCTAAAAATAAAGTCAAACAGTCTAATTCTCACCTGAACGTGCTTAGGACAAAGTTGGCTACTTTTCAAAAAGTTGTGTGTTTAATCCCAGCTTCGCCAAGCTGCCACTGGTGGGCCCTTGAGCAAGCCCCCTTAAGCAGGTTAGCTGATAAACACTATGCCACAATGTGTTGGTTGATATGGGGAGAGTTCTTTTACTCCATGAAACAACAACATTCACCTTATTGAGGCTATTCGACCTTCACAGGCTAATTATTTCTCAGAAATTTGACTAAATATTGCCAGCTCTGGCTATTTTTTTCTCAGAAATGTGACCAATTCTTGTCATTTTTCAAAGGTCTGGCAATACAAAGCATGGTGTGTTCACATTTGGCATGTTTGGTTCGATTAAAACGAACCCTGGTAAGATTGCTCCTTTAGTGCGATTCATTTGAACAAGTGTGGACGCTTCCATCCGCACCTTGGTGCACACATATTCAAGGGGTCTCGGTCCGCTTCCAAATGAGCTCTGGTGTGGTTTTATTGATGTGTGAATGCAGCACGGACCAAAGACACGTAAACAAACCAAACACAGGGAGTGACGTTATAAGAAGTGACCTGTAATCTAATATAAAGTATATAAGTTGATATAACAATTATCAAACAAATGGAGTTCTGGCTATGTTAAATAACTGTACTGATTCTGTTATTCCAAAGGACAGAATACTTAATCATACTTGCTTCTTTTGTTAAATGACTTATACCCTATAAATGTCAGTACCGCCACCTCCTTGCAGTACGCGTTCTTAAATTGTAGGATCTCTTTGTGAGGTATCAGCTGCTAAAATACCAGCATATACTAAGAAATCCCATGAGTGTGTTTATCCCAGCACACAGCATTCTTCAAAAGATGGAAATCTGCAACTATATTAAAAATCGGTTGCCATTAAAGACAGCTTGACATCTAGCTTATTTCACCTTCATTTGTTGTTGTGGCCAAATGTGAAACCTTGTGCAGTTTACACACAACAGTCTGTACTTGAAAGCTTCAGTTTTAAGAAAATAAATAAAAACAGTTTCTTACATTTCAGTGTCATTTCCACTGATTTCATTAGTAAGCAACAATTAATTTCCTATTAACAACAGCAAGCTAGTAAGACTTACAAACACATTATTGAGGGTGCAAAGTATTGACTAATTATCGTTATTGGCCAAGTCCCAGAAAATAAGTCAATATCGCCCAGCCCTAACTCACAATATACTCGTGTATAACATAATATTTACATTTACCAATACAGGGAGTCCTCGGGTTACGACGGTCTCGAGTTACGACGTTTCGTGGTTACGACACATCTCCCATTTACTGTATAAAGCCTTGTTTCGACTTAAGTGGTTTTGCGTCGTAAACGTCATACCGCGAACTTCGTGTTTGTTGTGCGCGGCGGAAAAATACACGGTTACACGGCTCGTTTTTTGATAATTACTGTGTTAGGATAGGTGTTAGGATAGGATGAGTGCTTACAGTATGTTATTTACCGTATTTACCGGGCTATAAAGCGCACCGGGTTATAAGGCGCATTAAATTAAACAAAACTCTTAAGTTCCCTCGGAAGCTCAGTTTGGTCTTTACCTGGCGCAGGGCGTCTTCTTGCTTCCTCCACTTCCGTACCATTGATTCGTTAATGTTGAATTCTCTCGCAGAGCTGCTCTATGTCCATGTTGTACTGCGTGACTGATAGTGTGTGTGTTTGAAATCCGCTTCGTAAATAAATGAATGAAAATGCACGTACCCTAATGCTGAAGCACATACCGTATTACTCCGCTATGCTGCGCACTACGGTTGCCGTAAGCTTCGTAACTTACCAAGGCCGTGCTAAAACATTTTGACAGATTTATGAGCACCGTGTACCATCTACAATCGGTTCTAGGTCAGAAAGCACAACCAGAATTAATTCATACATTAGGCACACTGCATTTTAAGGCACACTATCGATTTTTTAAGTGCGTCTTATGGTCCGAAAAATACGGTACGTACAGTATGTACGTGTGTTCCGACTTACACCGAAAATCGGTTTACGACGCCACCTAGGAACGGATCTGCGTCGTAGGTCGAGGACTACCTGTAATTGATTTGGGCACATTTTTTGTTTTTGTTGAATATAGTGATAATGTGGAAAAATACTGGGGTTATCTCATTATTTAATGTTAAGTGGTAACAAGCTTAAGTCATAAAGTAAGTAACAAATATGTAATAATAAGTGTAATAATATTAACATTTTATAAGACTTTCAGTCCTGAATTTATTTGAAACAAAAACTATTTCTGTGCAGTACCTTTGTTTAGAGGATCAAAACATTTCTGTGATTCAGTTTTCAACAAAACATTTGCAAGTGCAAGATGATTCCAAAAACTACTGACAGCATATTTTGTAGCCTGATGCCATTTGCCATCAACAGGACTGAAAGGGTTAACCTAACAAGGGAACCTGCTTACCTATGGAGCTGATACCTGCTGTTATTATTGCAATATCAAATATAATCATAGCGTGGGGAGTTATTTTATGATTACTATGTACTTATTACTACATATCCCTGTAATACATGCACTAGATCTGTACTGTAGCACCCACTACTACAGTTCACAAAATAACTACGTACCTGTGTAAAATGACATGTAGAGCATGTACCAAGCAGTAGTTATTCATTACTATTTACAGAGTACAAAATACTGACCATGTTGTAAAATAACACGGCACACAGCACTGGATTATTTTGATATGGCATCCATCTAGTTTCTTGTGCTACTTGCTCCACTGAGGCTTGAAGCTGTTCAATAATAGTGACACAGGCATTATACCTTTTGCTCCTTTGCCTAGCGTCTTGATGTCAGCTGCTGATTTGCCCCATGTGAGGATATTGCCTTCAGAATCACCCGTTAACACATCCCCCGTTAAACTGAACACAAAACACATGATGAACTTGGGCTTCTTATATTTCTGTAAGCAAAACGACAGACACAAGTTAATCTGTGAACATGCAGTCTAAACTCTGGATTTGAATTTTAAGAATATCCACTTTAACATAGAACTCACTCCAAAGATACCCTGCTTCTTGGTTAGTGTGCCAGCACTCAGGGTCCAGAAGTAAACATGGGACTTCCCACAGGTGATAATGTTACTAGTGTCTCCAGGGTTGAACTCAACGGCAAACACTGTCTCATTAGTGCTCTGTAAAGCACAAGATATTCACATGAATGCAGCACACATAAAACACATGACTGGGTCAACCGCAGTTAATGCTTTAACATTCCTGTGTGTTGTGTCTCATAAAGGAGGCACAATTCTACCCGAAAGTGGCATCTGAGAGCCTTTTTATAGAGCTGTGAGCTTATTTTCTTCAGCTTGTTTCTTTTTTTTGTAATTTATATTTTATTGACAACATTTACATACAGTACTATGCATGAATCATTTGCTTTGTGTGTCTATACATATACACATGCATACACCTGGATACACATACATACGTACATATCAACCATTCTGTTCCATGATCTTGGACGGTTATCACTCAGATATACAAAAAAAAAAATAGAAAAAAGAACTATATACAATAGGGAGTGATTTCATACATATAACATAAACATCAGTTTACAAAAATCAAATCAAGTCCATGGGCTGTTATATAATTGATCCACTTTTCCCCAGTAGGAGCCAAATTGTTCCAGTTTATGATTAACAAACGCTGTTATTTTCTCCATGTCACAGATGTCATGTCATGGCTCTCCTGTGACAACCATTTCCTAGTAAGGGCTTTTTTAGCCGCTACCAGTAGGGACTGTGGTAGCCTAGCGGGTAAGGAACTGAACTATGGACCAGAAGGTCCAGGGTTCAAATCCCACCTCTGCCAAGCTGCCACTGTTGGGTCCTTGAGCAAGACCCTTAACCCACAATTGCTAAATGCTGTAAATGTAAATGTAGTATATTCAGTAAATATTTGTCCTTTATCAACCATGTTTGGGTTACATATCCAAAATATATTGTTTTTCATTCTAAAGATATTTCGCAGTTAAATTTTTCTTGCAGGGCTTTATGTATTTCTTTCCAAAAATCTTTAATAACAGGGAAATCCCAGATAATATGATGGTGATTTGCATTTTGATTTCCACAATTTCTCCAGCAAACCGAGGGATGTTATCATAGTGAGATTTCTGAGAAGGTGTTATAAAATATCTTATCAAGTTTTTTCATCCAAACTCTCTCCATTCTGTGACCTGGTACACTTCCATTGATAATTCCACATTGTTTTCCATTCCTCATCAGATATACCCATCCCTCCTTTCTCCCATTTTGTTTTAATATATAGAGCCAAATGTGTTTTAAGATTTGACAGGGCCCTGTATAAGTATGAGATAATTCTGTTCTTAGTATCTGAAGCGTATGCGTTCCTAAATAGCTCTATCAGACCTGCGTGTCTCTCTGTCACTTTTTTTATCTTTGTATTGACATCAGCTACAAATAACGATAGAAGTCTTGTTTTTTCGAGTGAGTAATTCTCTTTTAGTGTTTCAAAACTGGGTAATGTTCCTTTCATAATACTGCATATAGCTTTTATTCCTTTAAATCTAACATCTAATTTATTTGGCCCAAAGTCTGAATCATATGCACACCACTTGAGAGTTACTATATCTTCCTACAAATTGTATTCTTTTATAATAATTTTCCATATCTTTAGCGTCTTCAGCTTGTTTCTATAGTCAGCCATCTATAGAAACTAGCTGACAGTAGTGTTCTGACAAATTTTAGGCAATAATGAGGCCTTGTTTCTTTCAACTGACATGAAGCCCATCTTGCTGTGATTACATGAACCACATCTGCTGTACAATTTTCACATCCCTTAGCTGGCCCCGATTCTGCCCTGACTTGACCTGACCATGTATGTGGTTATGTTTAAGAACAAGTTCTGTACTGGCTTTCCTGCAAGTAAATTATGAACATGAAATGCTTCCTTGAGAATCTAGCCATTTCAGCCACAGATTTCATACGTAGCCAGGTAGCAGACAATGTTAATAGCCTGCTCCCAAGGGTACAGCTAAGTATCACCATAACTATGAGAAACCTGCAGAAATGATGTGCACTCTTTGTGCTGGAATGCTAAATCACACTTCAACATCACCGACTTGTGAAGCAACTGGTGAAGCAAACAACAACAAAACGTAAGTTCAATTGGACACCCACTCTCTGAAACCCCCACACTCCATTCCACAACTCTGGCAAAAATATTTACACTGTTGCCGTGGCAGCTGCAAAAAGAAACCTTCTCAGGGATTTTGAAATGACTGGGACAAAGCATCGTCCCAGAGTGAAAAGACATATTTCTGTGTGTTCATGCTGAAGATCTGAAAGCTATAGTAATCATACTTCATTGACTACCTTTGACTAACACAGCAGGCCAAAGTCTGCTGCAAATATTACATTAATCAATTACAAAGTTTGTATTTACACCATGACAGAGTATGTATTACATTTTGGTGACTCTAACCCAACTGAATTAATACTCAATAATAATAATAATAATAATAATATCTTTAAAATTCTTTAAAAATAACTATACGACTATAAATATAACAGGATATATACAGTACATTTAATATACAGTGGTACTTTGGTTCTCCACCAACTTGGAACTCGTCAAATTCAGTTCTTGACTCATTTTGAATAGAAAAATTTGACTTGGTTCTCCTCATTTGCTTGGTACTCGGCGCACTTGCTTAAACTTGTCATGCCGCACGACTCGTTTCAGCCAAAACATGATTCACGATTCAGTACACAGTGATTCAAATTCACAATAGGCCTTGCTCAAAGATGTCCGCTGTGTTTATCATGTTTTCTTTATTTTTACATCTACAGTACTGTATTTTTAGTGGAAGTAAGTCTCTATGGGTCCTAAAAAGTTTACAAGAGCCAACCGAAAGCAAAACAGGAATTCAGTTCTCCAGAACACAGGCTGCAGTTAGCTTAGCAGCTATGCTGGCACCTGGAGTTTATAAATAGAAGTGTTTTGCTCTTACTTTTCAATTTCAATCCATTACTCACTAAATTACATGAGTTTTCAACACTTCATTAAAAATAAGCTTTGTGTTAATGAATGTTTGGCCAGCTGTAGGTTTTAACTGTTTTAAACATTAACTTACATATCATTATTGATCATGAGGCTGAATCTCCATCTACAGTTGCCATAATGTAACTGCAGTCATTCAAGGTGGACCGGAAAATGCGAAAAAGAAGCCTCGTCTCCGCTACGATACACCTCTCGTCAAACTCCCCAGTTCATGATACATTTAACTTTTGATGGACCTGTCGGAACATATCCCCATTGTAAATTAGGGAGCACCTGAACAATAGTAATCTGTGTGGATTTTCTGGGGGTCTGTAACGCATGAATTCAATTTACATTATTCCTTATGGGAAAAATTTGCTTGGTACTCATCGTTCTCGGGTTCTTGACAAACCTTCTGGAACGAATTAAGGTTGAGAGTACCACTGTACTATATAGTCTGTAGACAACCATTCTAATTAATGATCCCTGTTGCACCCATCCCTCATTATATAACTATTGGCTCTATAATGTATTCTCACTGATAGTAGTCTCATACTATGAAGCACACAAGCATGGAATCTCCCTAGGCAAACAGTGACAGTAGAATGGGCTGTACTGAACACCTTAGTGACTCCCAATATGACACATTCATAGGTTTCCACCTCCCTAACAAGTAAGTACAACAGGTTTCTATACTGCCCTCCTACAAAGTCCATAAAAACATGGATTTTCAACTTTGATTGGCTGGCTTGCACAGACTCCTGAACTCAACTATATCAAGTCACCAGGGCATATTGCCTAACACAAAACCTCACAAATCCAAAATCTATTAAAAAGTCTTTTTAGAAGACTGAAGGCTGTTGTAGCAGGAGCAATGAGAGTGGTCAAACCATACTAACACCCTGTTTGTGGATGTAATTTTGGAGTGTTCACAAACTATTGGCTCTATAATGTATTCTCAGAGTGTGGGAGTAAGTGTGTGCAAGTACATACCTTTACTTCGACAACCTTGGTGTTTTTGTTCCAGTCCCAGACAGACAGCATGTGCTCATTGGAGTCATCAATCACACACAAAAATGTCCCGGAGTCCTACGCCAAAACATTAGGCAACGATGATGACATGGCGCCTTGTCGAAATATTTATTTCCATTATTATACCATTAGGTAATACATACCGCACTCGAAAAGGCCACAGATCCTACACCTCTCTCAAATGTGCCTAAGCCAATCTGCTGCATTGTCAACAATGTAGTGGCGTCCCAGATATGTACAAATGGCTGTAAAGGCTGGCACACAAGCTCATATAAATATATAGAATGCACTGAGATTGTGATTAATGAAAACAAAGTTAGTACACTCACCTTGCCGTCTTTATCCACACCTGCCGTCTGTCCAGATGCTATGAGGACCTTGTTTGGATGGACTGCAAGACTGCAGGTAAGAGAGAAGATGCAAGGTAAAACACTGTTAATGAATACAAAACGACACTTAGAGGAACACTTTAATATCTAAACAGTATTTATGAGTACAGTATTTACTTATATTTTTGTCATCCTGTAGCAGTACAGATGTGCACTGTTTAACGTCCATCTGATCAATGTCCGTTCACTTTAATTATAACAGGAAATTAAAATCTATCTTATATACACCTACTTCATGTCTGAATGACAGAAAACTAGGACTAGAGTCAACTCGCCAAATTCGCTTCTCAGTACATTTTGTAGAGAAATAAATCGTCTCCTAGTTTTTCGCTTGTTCGGCACTCGGCACACGTGCTAGAACTTGTATGAGTCGAGATGCAGGACTCAGATGCCCTTTCCAGCCAAAATACAGGAGCGCTTGCAAGTCTCACATTAGCTTTCGCTCAGTGCAGATCTCCGCTAAACTGTTTCTTTATTTTTACATATATTCTTGCAAATAGTCACCATGGGTCCTAAAAAGATCAGTGATAACAGCCAACCAAAAGTGAGAACCACAATAGTGCTTAATTTATTTATAATAAACGATAGTGCCTGTATTTCATCCAATTTGTGTTGTTTTTTACTTGTGTCTGTGTATATATAGTGTTTAAATGTACAATACAACTCCAATAATGCATATAATGTCTTATGCAATGCAGATTTTCTGGATGTCTGAAATGAAAAAATTGATTTACATGATTCTCTATGAGAAAAATTATTTCGGTACTTGTTGCTTTTGGCACACGACCTGCCTTCTGGAACGAATTAACCGACTAGCAGCTACGTACCACTTTACGAGTGAACCCTTGCAACACCTGCTGACAGAAAACAGAAGCGCAGTCTTGAAAGGCCTAAAAAAATCTGGGTTCATTCTACTGTCATTTTTGTTTTTGTTTTAGTTTTCGGTAAGTGTTTAAAGTATTATAAAAAATACAAACATAAGAATTACTGTATTGTACAGTAAAGTACAATACCCCCCTAGGGCTGGCGCGGCCCCAGTGGGGGGGCTGCTACTGGGAGCAAACAAATGAGGCATGTTTAAGTTAATAATTTCACCCTAAAGGTGATCCGTCACTTTATTTAGCTTTCTTTAGTAATAAGTTGCAGTTTTGTATGAATTATAATGCTTAAAATTAATTCCAGTAGCGTTTGGAAGAAAAAGGCGTGTATGTGTTTGTCGGAGTCTGTGGGCTTGAAAATATTCTTTCTACAAAAAGGGGGGCAGTGCAGAAAACGTTTGAGAGTCACTGCTGTACTAAGTGTTTTCATACTGTGTTTTAATTAAAATTATATTTTTAAATAAATGTGTCTGTGGTAATGTTCAGTCAACGTCCATTCCACTCAACGTCCTGATTCACAGAGCATGATGCGGATGTTAAACAGCGCACACCTGTGTATCATTTCGTGTCTGGATGTGGGTGTTGATGGCTCTCACCATCGTACACAGTCTGTATGTTTGCGGTAATAGCGCTGCGTTCGCTTGGTGATGTGGTAAAGGACTACGACACAGGCGATGAAATACACCGCCTCCCCTGAAGGCAGCATGTACAAGTTGCCCCTACCATCACGGCCTCGGTATCCATACCTACAATTAGTGGTCAAGGAACTTTACATGGATTAAAGTACATGTCAATTATGAAGCACATGTCAATTATGAAGAAGGCACTAGACTTTGATTGACAGTGGATACACCCAATCCAGTTCCAGCCTCTCAGCAGGAAGGTCCATCCGAAGTTCTTCATAGTTCTGGATATTGGAGGGAATGTACATGGTGATCGGTCGCCCTCGGATGAACATTTTGATTGAATGGCCTAGGACATGAATGGCATAGGAATGATTTCAGACACATCATTTATTTCATACATTTAATATAGATATGACAAGAAATATAATTCAAAGTCATAGCCCCATTAGAAGGAGCCACCTGATAAGGTAAGAGTAACAAAGTGTGCTTGTATTGGTCATCTGGGGACACCCCTGTTCTGCTTGCAAACAGACCCAAGACCCTAGATCTAGGTATCAACCAACGGGGAGCCAGTACCTCGGGCACACACGTGAACCAGGATCTCCTGCACTGGGAATGAGTGACTGAGCCACTGTGATTCGTACACCACCTTTTTTTTTTTTGGAGGTGAGGTTTGTCTGCTGGCCGGATTGCGCATCAGTTCACAGTCACATAGGGTGCAAAGCGTTCCCTGTTCACATCTGTGTCCAAGGTTTCGCTCTCTGCTGGTTGATGACTGCCTTAAGTTGAGTCTGGTTCTATGACTACGTCTCATCCCCGAATCTAAAGTTAAAAAATGTCTTTGTGTTTAATCAGCGTGAGTTTACTGCTAATTAACCACAAACCCCAAATAGTCTTTATATACACTAAATGAATACTTTATTCGAGAACATAGCAACACACATGCACTTTGAAAGACTTGCTTGCTGAAACCCATAATTTGTCAAACTACCTTAGAAAAGCTTTTGAACTTTGCAGAACAAACACAAACCATAGGTATGACACCAAACATTTTTTGTTTAACAGCTGAACATTCTGACTTTGTAAACTATATCTCAAACACATTTAATTATACTATTAAAATCATATTCATCCCGAACAAGTAGAGGAAAGAATATCACAGCTACTACTTTATCGCTCCTCCTGGCATTTATGATGGCCTGGGATTTTCTAATGAAAAACAATCTTCATCAAGATGGCTCAAACTTTGTCGAAAAGCAGTTGACAAATCAGCTTAGCAGGATGGATCCTTGTCATGATTTGTTTTATCTCCACCATAAATTTTCAATCTGATTTATATCTGGACCAGCGACGGATGTCTCTGAGTTGATAAGACTTTCCTGAAGCAAAGCTGTAAAGCTCTTTGCTCTGTGGCGAGACGCTTTATCATGCTGAAAATTACTTCTTCAGCAAATCCATCTTCAATCAGTGCACTGATTGCTGAGGTAATGATTTTCATCTCCCTGGTCCTTTACCTGACATGCAACTCATATCATAATTGAGTGGAGAAATGTGATCATTTTCTTCAGGCCGTCATCATTATAAGTTATGTTCCATTAGAATGGAACCAGACAAACATTCCAGCATCATCTCCTTGGTTAATGGAAATGTGTTATTCATCACTGAATATGTCTTTCATCCGATCATCCACACTCCATGATTGATTGTCTTTAGCCAACTGTGACCTTGTTTTCTTCTGTTTAGGTGTTAGTGCTGCATTTTGTTTGACTTCTCAATATTTAGACCTGATCTAAACCTTACAAACCTTCTAACAGTTTTGTCACAAACAAAAAAGTTCAAGGCATATTGTTTTCATTTTTTTCTATCCTTTGACATCGAAGATGGTCTTCCTTTTAAAACCTTATGTTGTTTACACATGCAACAAATTTTAGATGAAGCTCACACCAACAATCTATTGCCACATTCCATATTACATGTTCTTAAAGGAGTTCTATAATCTTTTCCATTGTTTCAATTGACACTTCTCTTGTTGGGGCCATGTTTTCTCTCAGTCAGCCAAGTTCAACAGCTTGATAAGATCTGTAAGCACTCCCTTTTAACTGCAAACTAATTTTCATTTTCAGACTTGTGCAAGTGTTTCTTTTATGAATGCAAATTACTAGGTGATTTCATAACTGAAAAAATGTCATTACTTAAATTAATTAAATTATTTAATTTGCAGATGTTTTAAGTTCCGTAAGCTGTGAGGTGAGGCCTCCATGAATCAGACTTGACCAGCACATCCCATAGACGCTCAGTCAGATTGAGATCTGTGGAATTTGGAGACCAAATCAACAAACTGAACTCTTTGTCATGTTTCTCAAACCATTTCCCAACAATGACTGCAGCAAGGCAGAGTGCATTATCTTTCTGAAAAAGGCCATTGCCATTAGTCTTTGTACGTGTCAAACAAACATCCACATGAACGCTAAGACCCAGTGTTTCCCAGCGAGACACTGACAGTATGATGCTCTGGGTAATGCTATTCACTTCACCTGTCAATGTTATGGCTGATCAGTGTATATACTTGTACCATCCCATATCAGTGTCACTGCTGTGCTGAGAAAGGTTCATCAATAATATATGGTCCCATTGTGGTAAAACAAAAGACTACTAATTGACCATTGCACAGACTATGGCAAGTAGAGACTGGCTGTAAACTGTAGTAACAGATACAAGAGTACATACTAAACTGACAATAACCCATTGTATATACATTGTAATTAAGTACACATTTATATAGAAGTAATCTTTACTATATTTCTGCATAAATATAACCTAAAACATCATCAGATTTTAATACAAGCCTTAAAAATAGACAAATGGAACCCAGAAGATGAGAGAAAATAGTCCATTATTTATTAAGGAAAATGATCCGATATTAACTACATGTGAGTGGCAAAAGTATGTCATCATCTAGGTTTAGCAGTTAATCTGTATGTTTGTGTATTTGGTTTATTTAACGTCAGCATCAATGGCCATTTCAGCATCACACACAAGGTCACAACTATACACAAGTTTATATATACACTTTAGTGTGATCAATTAACTTAACATGCATGTCTTCAGACTGTGGGAATAAACCAAAGTAACCAGAGTAAACTCATGCAAACACATGCAGACTCCACACAGAAAGGACCCAGGCCACCCTTGGGATTGAACCCAGGACCTTCTTGCTGTGAGGTGGCGGTGCTACCCACCGAGCCACCGTGCTGCCCAGCAATTAATCAGAAAGGGGAAAGTAGACTCCAGTGTTTTCAGTCAATGGGATGACATCAGATATAAGGTGGCACTCTATTTAAAGAACTGAGATCTTTCTGTCTGATCTTCACAACACATATTTGAGAAATTGTATTATGGCACAAATGAAGGACACTGTTGAAGGCGAGAACAGGTTACAACACCTACAGTCCTCTACTAAACACCTAATCACCTAAATCTCTAAAGTGTCAGGATTCCACCAGTCCACAGTCACACAGACTGTGTACAAATGGAGGAATTTCAAGATCACTGCTAACCTAACAATGAGTGGTCGACCAGCAAAGATCACTCCAAGAGCAAGGTGTGTAATAATCCATGAAGTCACAAAGGAATCCAGTGTAACTTCTAAGCAACTAAAGGCCTCTCTCACATTGACTAATGTGAACTATCAGGAGACCACTGAACCACAATAGCATGCATTGCAGGGTTGAAAGGAATAAGCCACTGCTCTCCAGAAAGAAACCTGCTGTCAGTCTGCAGTTTTCTAAAGTTCATGTGGACAAGCCACAAGGCTACTGGAAGAATGGTCTACGAAGAGATGAGACCAAAAATAATTATTATTTTTTTAATTAGGTGGTATGACTGAAGAAAGGAAAACACTGCATTCCAGTATAAGAACCTCATTCCGTCTATGAAACATGGTCTTGGTAGTATCATGGTTTGGACCTGTTTATC
Organism: Ancistrus triradiatus; assembly: GCA_025084515.1. Taxonomy (NCBI): domain Eukaryota; kingdom Metazoa; phylum Chordata; class Actinopteri; order Siluriformes; family Loricariidae; genus Ancistrus; species Ancistrus triradiatus. Next base: position 160,533 of record JAJAGP010000461.1, on the reverse strand, counting down.
TGCATCTTAGCCAGGACAACTTACCATTACTGATGGAACAATGAATTCTGAATTATATCAGCAAATTCTAAAGGAAAATGTCAGGACACCTATCTGTGTACTGAATCTCAAGTGAAAGTGGGTCATGCAGCAAGACAACGACCAAGAGCAAACACGTCATTCTAGCAAACAGTGGTTAAAGAAGAATGAAGTATGTTTAGTATAAAGGTAATGTTCTGGAATGATATAAATAGAAATATAGTTTAAGGACCTGAAGTGGACAGTTTGTGAGAGGAAACTAATATCCCAGAGTAAAACAAGCTGATGTGCAGATCTGATTAACAGTTCCCAGATACATTTATTTGTAGTTTTTGTTGCAAAAGGGAGTCACACTGGCTACTGAAAGAACAGGTTTATATACTCCATTCACAGACGTACTACTGTATAATTTTCCTCAATAAATAAATTACCAAGTATAATACATTTGTATCATTTACTTAATTTGTTAATCTGTATCTACTTTTAGGACTTGAAAATCTTATGTTATTTTAGGTCATATATATACGGAAAACACAGAACATTCTAAATGGTGCACAAACTTTCAAGCACGACTGTATCTGCGTATTTAAGAGGGCGTTTTCAGCATCCTGCCTGTTAACACTTGCTCCTCTTTTATGTCTTTGTAAAGCATATAAAGGCTTTGCACCATGTTTTTACATAAATCATGCCTGTGCAATAAAGCAGATACTAAACTGTGTTTTCTCTCTCCCATAATTTGAAGGATCTATCATCTGCTGTAATCTTTATTTGGCTAGTTTGTACAGAGTTTATTTTACTTAATTTGCACAGCTGCATCCACTTCATGTCAATGCCACAGTTGATAAAATAAACCTTTCTGTAAATACATACATAACATGTTCATAAGAAAATGGAAGAACTGGTTGGTAATCAGTGAATTTCATTAAAGCATGCTACTGCCTATGCTACAGGCTTTCTAATGTCTTCCAACTCCAATCTGTGCATTACTGTGAACTGCAGTATAGATAAACCTACCCTGTGTTCCTCTCCTGGACCCCTGAGATCCTACAAAAAGGTAGAAACACACAGACAGATTAAGTTCCATTCCATTTTTCCATTAACCACCATCATGCTAGATCAGATTTTTCTGCAGCAAGCTTCTGTACTGTAGACACTTGCCTCGTATTGAAATCTGAAGGACACCACAAATTAAATAAAGAATTATATACAGTAGGGCAAAAAAGTATTTAGTCAGCCACTGATTGTGCAAGTTCTCCTACTTAGAAAGATGAGAGAGGTCTGTAAATTATATCATAGATACAAAATAAGAAAGAAAATCCAGGAAATCACACTGTAGGGATTTGTAAAGAATTTAATTGTAAATTATGGTGGAAAATAAGTATTTGGTCAAGAAATTTGGTTCAACTCAATACTTTGTAACATAACCTTTGTTGGCAATGACAGAGGTCAAACGTTTCCTGTAAGTCTTCACCATGTTTGCACAAACTGTAGCTGGTATTTTGGCCCATTCCTCCATGCAGATCTCCTCTAGAGCAGTGATGTTTTGGGGCAACACGGACTTTCAACTCCCTCCACACATTTTCTATGGGGTTGAGGTTTGGAGACTGGCTAGGCCACTCCAGGACCTTGAAATGCTTTTTACGGAGCCACTCCTTCGTTGCCTGAGCGGTGTGTTTGGGATCATTGTCATGCTGGAAGATCCAGCCATGTTCCATCTTCAATGCTCTCACTGATGGAAGGAGGTTTTCGATTAAAATCTCACGATACATGGCCCTGTTCATTCTTCCCTTTACACGGATCAGTCGTTCTGTTCCCTTTGCAGAAAAACAGCCCCAAAGCATGATGTTTCCACCCCCATGCTTCACAGTAGGTATGGTGTTCTTGGGATGCGACTCAGCATTCTTTTTCCTCCAGTTGAGTTTTTACCAAATAGTTCTATTTTGGTTTCATCTGACCACATGATATTCTCCCAATCCTCTTCTGGATCATCCATATGCTCTCTGGAAAACTTCAGACGGGCCTGGACATGTACTGGCTTAAGCAGGGGGACACGCCTGGCACTGCAGGATCTGAGTCCCTCTCGGCATAGTGTGTTACTGATGGTAGCCTTGCTACGTTGGTCCCAGCTCTCTGCAGGTCATTCATCAGGTCCCTCCGTGTAGTTCTGGGATTTTTGCTCACTGTTCTCATGATCATTTTGACCCCACAGGATGAGATCTTGCGTGGAGCCCCAGATCAAAGGAGATTATCAATGGTTTTGTATGTCTTCCATTTTCTTACCATTGCTTCCACAGTTCATTTATTCACACCAACCTGCTTGCCTATTGTAGATTCGCTCTTACCAGCCTGCTGCAGGTCTGCAATTTTCTTCCTGGTGTCCTTCGATAGCTCTTTGGTCTTTACCATGGTTGAGTTTGGAGTCTGACTGTTTGAGGCTGTGGACAGGTGTCTTTTATACAGATAATGAGGTCAAACAGGAGCCATTAATACAGGTAACGAGTGGAAGACAGAAGAGCTTCTTAAAGAAGAAGTTACAGGTCTGTGAGAGCCAGAAATCTTGCTTGTTTGTGGGTGACCAAATACTTATTTTCCACCATGATTTACAATTCAATTCTTTAAAATTCAATTTGATTTCCTGGATTTTTTTTTCTCATTTTGTCTCTCATAGTTGAAGTGTACCTATGATGAAAATTACAGACCTTTCTCATCTTTCTAAGTAGAAGAACTTGCACAATCAGCGGCTGACTAAATACTTTTTTGCCCCACTGTATAAACCATGGCTCAATCTGGTCTGTTTAAAAGGTCTGTGTCCATTGTAATGACAAAAACACTAAAAATATGAGGGAAAAAAACTACCAACACAATGCAGCTAATTTGCATAACAATGGTTGTGATTACCAGTTTAGACATACAGTGGTACCAAGCAAATTTTTCCCATAAGGAATAATTTGCTTGGTACCACTGTATTCTGTATTCTGGTAGTCTGTGTTGTTGCGCATTCAGCTCCTGTTTTGCTTTGTCTTGGCTTTTATAAACTAACCTTTTTAGGACCTATGGTGACTAATTTGCACTAAGAATACAGAACTGTAGATGTAAAAATAAGAAAAACATGATAAAAAATAGTGAATCGTGAATCAAGTTTTCGCAGAAACAAGTTGAGCGGCTCGAATCATACAAGCTGAGACAAAGTTTTCTAATCAAAATGGGTCGAGGACCGAATTCGTCGAGTTCCGAGGTGGTCAAGAACCAAGGTACCACTGTATTACTCAATACCTGTGTTTTACAAATTTATTTGAAGAAAAGCATTTCTAGGAGACATGGATTTTAACTAATTCTCCCGCCATGCTATTTATGGTTAATTCAAAGTCTTGCCATCCTAATCAGTAATTATCATTATCAGTAACACCTGGAGAATCCCAGTCAGTAGCTTACTGGAGTCCAAGGCTATATTGTGTGTCTTAAAAACAGGTTAAGTGTAAGGACTGTCAGCAAAGCAATCGGAACCTGATAGTATGTCATAAAAGCGCCAACCGTATTCCTAAAAAATCTTGTCTGCACACTCCCATGTAATTACACATGTAGGCACAGGTTCACTTGTGGGTTTCCTCGTGCCTTGTTTGCTTTACTTGTATTTCAGGATGTAAACGACAGATGTACTGAGATGACCTGATGTATTCAAAAATACTGCAGACTTAAAAGCTTTTCCCATAATCTCCTGGCTCCTGTGGCTGAGGAAAAAATACATACATAGATAGATGATGATAGATTGAGCCTTTCGTAACTGGCTTGTAAACTGCAGCTTTTTTTCCTAATATGACTGAATGGTACTGACCAAAATGTATACTTTTTAAAAATGCCTTAAACAGTGGTCGTTAATTTTTATTTCATTTCAATGTTGAACAGGAAGCAAATGTAGGTAGGAACTGAAGTTGTAAAGGTAGAAAAACAGTGGGACATTTAGTTTGGCAGAGCGAATGGACTGTGCACTTGATGTGATTAAGTTAATGGTGCCTGTTTTTAATGATTGACGCTCCAAATGTAGGTCAAATCCCACACGACTTTCTATTTCCTATATGTGCACACTATATAGAGGACTTTGTAGGCAGAGTGTCATCATCACAGATGTTTCCTATCAGTCAGACTTATTACAGCTAGCTAGTTCCTCTCATAATTAGTTATTCTGGCTTTCAGCTTATTTCTATCACAGCGCTGTCTTTCAATAGACCAATACAGCTGAACCACATTATGTGAATGTAGCTCATTCGGATAGTGAATACACAGAGAGAGCTGTATTTCTATATCAATTCTTATGAGAAAATGCCAATCTTTAACCAGCGATGTGTCATCTGAAATATTTCCTGGTTCCAGTGGCAGTGAAATTTAAGACTTTATCGACTACTGGAACAACAGGGGAACCATTTCCTGGAATTCATTTCAACATAAAAATAGTATCACAGTAATTTGTAATGATTAGAAAAAAAATGGTGAACTCAAGAGACATGAGAGGGTTTAAATTTTACATTTACATTTACAGCATTTAGGAGACGCCCTTATCCAGAGCGACTTACAATGGATACAACCTTACAATTCAAGAAATTGTGGGTTAAGGGTCTTGCTCAAGGACCCAACAGTGCCAGCTTGGCAGAGGTGGGATTTGAACCCTGGACCTTTTGGTCCATAGTCCAGTACCTTATCCGCTAGGCTACCACAGTCCTGTTTAAATATAAAGACTTTGGAAAAAATCATTCCTGCATTAGTTTGATTGGTTTAGGAGTACGTCAATGAGCTTCACTACCTTTCTCAGACAAATTTGAGGGAAAAAATGATGTTTTTATTACCTGTGTTTGAGAGGAGGTCTTTAGCCCGGCTGTCAAAACAAACAAGAACAGAAGAGATGAAAGAAAAAAGTAACAGTTATTATTGCAGTAACATGTATGCTCCTTTTGGTTGTGCAACAAAAATGTTATAAAAACTTGCCATGAGAGCCCTTTCAAGTTGCTACATGGTAAAAACAGAACACCCAAAAGTTCAGGACAAAGCCACAGTTCAATAGGAACGCTTGCATACCCTTATAAGAAAATGAAAAAGACAAAGTAATTCATACCAACAAGACACTTAGTGATTTAGGTTTCACAGGTATTCCCATAATACCAAAAAGTAAAACAAATCTTCAGTCTTTGCCCATTCATCTTTACATAACTAATGAATCATGCCAAATGTCATACATCACATTAAATCTGTAGTCAAAAGGATCATGGCAAAAAAAACATTCTATTGGCTCTATTACAGCTAGCCATTATATGTTATGAATTGCTGTTTCATTTAAAACCCAACCACATTTATTTTATCTACTCTTTTTCATTCTGTTGATAAAGTCAAATAGAAAGCATTGCAGATTTAAAGGTTTCACTCAGTTCATGTTTTCACCACCTCATAAAATCAGGCACCATTGTGCTGAAATGGAAGAAAATAATGGGTCACACCCAATCACACATTTGCCATGAAAGACCAATTCACACAGTTCCACACTCAACAGGCTCTATAACAAATCTCATGTATATGGAGTTTGTTGGATTATGTTCCAAACTAGGGCTGCAAGAACGAATCGATAAAATCGATAATAATCGATTATTAAAAGTGTTGGCAACGAATTTCATTATCGATTCGTTGTGTCGCATGATCTGTGTCCCTCGCCTTGTCGTATCCGCTTACGTTACTTGCAGCACTTCGTCAACGCTGGAAAAAAAATCCAAGCGATTGAACGGAGCGAGGCGGAGCCGGCGCGGAGGCGGAATCTTCAAAATAAGTCAGCGTTAAGAATTAAATAAATTCTACAAGTGAAACATGACCGACGCAGAGAAGAATGTTCGGATTAAGACCTCAAAAGTGTCGGAGCACTTCACACACAACAAAAAATGTGTAACATGCAAGCTTTGCAAAAGTGATCTGACCTGGCACGGGAGCACCCTGGTGATAATACAGCCCTCGAAACGGAAACATGGAGTCGCCGATGAGGATGAAGGGAGCTCAACAACAGCGTAAGTCACCGCAATATCCCGAGTTTGTTCCCTCACACTATGTGAACGGGCACAGCACGGTTGATGCGGTTTTTCTGCTTGTTAGCTGGATAATGACAGTGATGGAGTTAAGAGACAGATTTCCTATATTGGCCAGGCTAGCCAACTTCTATTTATGCAATCCTGCTACTTCAACACTGTCTGAGCGTTGATTTTCTGCGGCAGGAAATATAGTCTCTAAAAAGAGAGCCAGCTTTAGCCAGGAGCATGTTGACATGCTAACATTTTTGGCTTGCAATGCAAAGTTCCTAAAGAAAGAGCGTGAATGAGTTTGTATGTAGTGTTTGCACTTATTTTTCTTTATTATTTAATTTGTTATTTTAATTTATTAATAAATTTAAGTTATTATTATTCATTTATTGTAAGCACTTATTTGCTCTGTTATTTAATGTTATATTTCTGAATAAAGACATGGAAAGTTTTTTTTTTAAACCCGATTCATTGATTAGTCAAAAAAATAATCGACCAATTAATCGATTATTAAAATAATCGTTAGTTGCAGCCCTATTCCAAACACCTGAGTTTTTTTTATGAATGACACAATTCAGTGAGGAAGATATTTAGGAGTCATTCATGCACACATCACTCAGAGAAAGTGCCAAAAGCAAAAAAGTGAATGAAGTGGAATTTGAAAATCCACTCTATATGGGATTTTTTAATTTATCTCAATGTCTTATTGGTCATTTTTTGAATACAGTACCTTTGAAATGACTATGCGAAGGATGAAAGTGGGAATAACACACAGTTAAGACACAAAAAGCATAGCTAACTCAGGTTTTGAATGAGAAAAGGGTTTATCAATATAGTCTGAATGAATCAGCTCCACGTTTAACTTTCTTGTTAGCTACATTAGTCTCACAATTCCAATACAAGTGTTCATTCTAAATGAAAAAATGTAGTTAAAACTTAGATTCTACATGTCTTTGCTAAAAGGCTAATGTAAGCCAACAGGGTGTCAGTGATTCTGAACATTTTTTTCAATTAAATGGTAGTTTGACAACATAGTAGTTACTCTGGGTATTATTTGCATTATACTCCACACATTCTCTTATGGTTTACCCAAAAACTGCAGCATTTTCTGTATTACTCTGTAAGTATTGCTTGTACACTAACAAAACGTTATTGTAATGCAGTTTTTCTAAAAGCACCAAAAGTTTTAATGACAGACCGCCAAAACAGGGACCTAGTGCTGACATGTAGTTGATGGTAATAGTTGGAAACTGTCCATGGTTGTAAAGGAAACAGTCCTAATAGGTGAATGTGGGCTGACTCACCCCTCTAGACTTGGAGATCGAGTAAGCAGGTTGGCTGAGGATGCTGCTTTCTTTGGCATCCGCTGTTTGGTTTTGTCCTGTGTGTCTTTACTCAGTTTCTCACTATTCCTCCGCATCCTAAATACAATAAGAGTCAATATGATATCTGGTATGAATAGCTTCCATTTCTGTATTCACTACAGGTAAGTGGATTCTCACATGAAGAGCTGAAAGGAACTGATTAGGTACTGGCGCACAAGATGGTTCTGTGTAAGGAAAAAGCGGCCCACACACAGACACACACGCACACACCGCACCTACAAGTGAAGTTTCCAAGATACACCGTATATTTCCCAGAACATGGTTACAGAACACTCACTAAGACTTAAGACCTTAGCATGACAAAGCCTTAGAGCCAATTCATCACAAACAGGAGTGTGCTTAAACACATGGGTATGAGTGGGTATGAATTTTGCTTCTTCTAACACACACCTATTTCCTGTTCCTTTAAGAGCTATGTATGCACTCCAATTTAGGAAATATGAAACAGGAAACAATGGTGGTCAGAACAAACAGGGAAGTGAAACTTGGTTGGCAGAGCAGCAATGATTGTTGTAGGCAATTATATGTGTTTGGCTTCTAACGGCTTTTCAAAAAATATATAAATACAAAAATCAGGCCTAAATCAGGTAATTCTAAATGAAGCTCCATGAAGTGATTCCTGAATAAACACTGATTTGGCAAGTACTAATTCTGCAGGTTCAAATTGGGATTGTAAAACAGAACAGACTGTCTTACAGAACTAGTGAAAATAATTTGTCTGGGCATTACGGGAAATGATTGTCAAATGTGGTTAATTACGAAACACCTGCTGGGCTGCGTTCACATTCACTGAGTAACCAAAAACGCACACTAATGTGTTGCTGATTATCACATTTATTTTGAATACACTACATAGCCAAAGGCACACCCAAAAATTACGTCCAAAAACATGGGTATTATTATGGAGATTGTCACCATTTGCTGCTACAGCTGCCTCCACTCTTCAGAGAAGGATTGCCACAACAATTTGGAACACGACCGTGAGGTTGGGCACTGATTTTGGACAATAAACCCTGGCTCACTGTTAGCAATCCAAGTCATCTCAAAGGTGTCTGATGGAGTTAAGGTCCTGACTCTATGTGCAAGCCAGCCAAATTCTCCCACACAGCTGTCAAACCATTTCTTTACAGACTTGTTTTGAATAGGCAAGACAGAAAGTTGATTAACTGATTTCTTCATGTTCTACTACTGTACTTATACTGCCTTCTATTTCTACTCTAGGGAAAGTCCCATTTACATTTAGCCATTTAACAGACTTGCAATTGATATGGTCTTACAATCCATGCCTCATGTCCCTAGGAAACTCACTGATTAAACCAAGTACTACATCATAGTATTTCAATTAGTGCCAATACCAGGGATGGCAGACTGATTGTTATACTCTACGCTACTGGCTGTAATAACCTGTACATATATAAATAAATCCACACAATCTACTATGATGGGGGAGCCTGTATATGTAGTATGTTAGAGCCCAGTTTGTAAATTACCGTATTTTTCGGACCATAAGGCACACTTAAAATCCTATAACTTTCTCAAAAATCGACAGTGCGCCTTTAAATGCGGTGCGTCTAATGTATGAATTAATTCTGGTTGTGCTTTCTGACCTAGAACCGATTGTAGATGGTACACGGCGCTCATAAATCTGTCACAATGTTTTAGCACGGCCTTGGTAGGTTACGAAGCTTACGGCAACCGTAGTGCGCAGCATCGAGGAGTAATACGGTATGTGCTTCAGCATTAGGGTACGTGCATTCATTCATTCATTTTTGAAGCGGATTTCAAACTCAACGCTATCAGTCACGCAGTACAACATGGACTGCAAGAGAATTCAACATTAACGAATCAATGATACGGAAGTGGAGGAAGCAAGAAGATGCCCTGCGCCAGGTAAAGACCAAACTGAGTTTCCGACGGAACTTAAGAGTTTTGTTTCATTTCATGCGTCTTATAACCCGGTGCGCTTTATGTATGAACATATACCCGTTAGCAGCCGATCGTTGATATTGCGTCTTATAATCTGGTGCGCTTTATGGTCCGAAAAATACGGTAATATAGATTTGATAGGATGGATCAAGCAAATGTGAATGAGAACTGACACAAGCCTAACGCTGATATAACTGACTTAGGCTAGGTCTTTGAACTTCTAATGCATGATTATGTTACGGCATGTTCCGTCTTAATTTTTGTTCTGAACTTGCTTTACTCCCAATAAAAGTAATGGAGTTAGAGAGTTTTTGACAGGCGATAAACATTATGTCATTGTGAAAGCAGCTTAAGGACAGTTTTAGTCTCAGCCTGTTTTCTTTATTTACTGCCACACTGGTGTCAGAAGATTTGATTCATGATAGACTGCCTGCTCACCTTTGCTTTGTTTTTCCTGATCAACCCCAATTTAGATTTACGCAATGACCTCACCTACCCTTGATATGCCAATTACCTGTCAGTCTGCCCTGCAGCAGCACTGAAGTACTGCACACACACTACACAAACGGTCCCTTTGTCTCATATTCCACTTAATTCTTCACACACAAATCACCTAACACTGCAACACAGCCAAAATGTGTCCATGTCATCACTGCATTCCTCATTAAAACAGCCTTAAACAGCTTGGCATGCTGTCTGATTGGCTTTGCGGTATTATCTATTTTTCCATCTTTTCACAGTGTATATAATAACAAAAATGAAAATGCATGATAAGATTTTTTATACAAGTTTTGTATAAACATGTATGAAAGTTTGTACTGTATAATGTTTCCCTTATCAAAAATAATTACTACCATTAATAAGTGTGGGACTGTGGTGGCCTAGTGGATAAGGAACTGGACTATGGACCAGAAGGTCCAGGGTTCAAATCCTACCTCTGCCAAGCTGCCACTGTTGGGTCCATGAGCAAGGCCGTTCACCCACAATTGCTTGGATTGTAAGACTGTATCAATTGTAAGTCGCTCTGGATAAGGGTGTCTGCTAAATGCTGTAAATGTAAATAAAACTATCGATATCCAGCCGCTCACACAAATTCACACGCACATACAGATATTGTATTAAAGATATTAGTAAAGTATAGATCACCGCAAACCTGCATGCAAGGAAAAAAGGATTAGGAATGAATAATCAATAAGAATGATTAATATGTACGTGGATTTAATGAAAAGATCGTTTTGATTGGGTTAGTGTGATTTTTGACCTTGGCATTCCACAGCAGTCAACAAGCTTTACAGTTCTTCAAAAGTATGGACCACTTTTGCAGAAACCAGTCCAAGATGCAAATGAAGTGCAACCTCTTTGTGGTCTTCATTCTCAGCAGACGTGGGAAAGGTGCTTTTACCACACTGCAATATAGCTACTCTATAAACACTCTAACAATCTCTTCCTCCCTTGCAATAAACTTAGGTTTGTGCAGTGAGCTCACCTCTGTATGCTTGTTAACTCTAAATATAACAGCAGCCTCTCCAAGCACAGAAGCTCAGAGCTGATGTCCCTTCTTTCACAGGGTCTAAATCTTCATACACAACTTATTCAACATTTTAATGCGTGTCAGTCTTCTTGGCATGGCATATCTACCATATAATCAACTCTACATATCATCATAATCACTCTGATCATTCTGGGCAGATTGTAATATATCTGATATGTTAATAACCTAGCTTGACCTCCATTTTTGGAAAGCAAATGTTATGTGAAACTTCTGGAGCTTGATTGCATTAGGAAACACGAATTCTTTTGCACAGTTGCAGAGGACTCAGCTCAACACTGTGCTAAATCTGGCCCATATATTACAATGCTCCACTTAAAGAATGGCTTAGCCAAGTCCTTAGGTTTCAACAAACCACTCTCCAAGACTACGAACATTTTGTGTTGTAACAAAACCCTGCCAGTGGGTTTTAAAACCAAAACAGGTATAAATCTTATAATTCATTTATACTTCAGCTTCATTCAGACTCAGTTGCATCTTGGAAAGTGAATGAGCTTTGCTGCAGTAGCACAAGTGATAGTGTTAGAATTAAAACCAAAAGCAAAAGGAGGAAGATCATGCAGAAGAGCAATCTGGTCTGTGGTTGAACGCACAGTTTGTTTTCGCCCTCCAGAATGGCGGCAAGGGGTCCACTGTGGGGACTGCAAGCAGGCTCTTTAGGCGGTGCTGGAGAACAGGAAGTTGGGGTCTGAGGGGCTGAGCCTTGGCTCTCTTCACTGCTTTTGCTGTGCTGTTGCTGGAGGCTTCTGATGGTGGTTGGCTGGACAGACTCCTCTACTGCACACTGCCAGCTTTTGTCCTTTGCTTTCTCCTCTTCATTGTCATCTTCCTCCAGGCTCTCCCGATGGGACAATGACGAGACACTTTCAGGAAGGGCGTCTTCCAGAGAAAGAGTCTTGAAGGGCTTGGTAAGGGAGAGAGATGTCCTCTCGGGCTCAGGACTCCAGGGCTCAGTTTGGGTGGCCCTGTCTATAGTGCCTGCTTTAAGGCTAGGGACAGAGTTAGTTCTACTGCCCTCCCCAGTTTCAGAGGCGTTTGAGACATTGCTGAAGACACACACAGAATCAACAGGGATAAAAGTGATAATCTATCTTTTTTTTTTTTTTTTTTACTTTTTTGGCCATGTACAACCAGCTGGAATCTCAGAAATACAGTACATGCAACTAAATTTGAATAGGCACAGACTAAACATTAATGTTTAAAATTATGTATGGATGTAAAAGTAAGCATTACATCTATAAGCAATGAACCATTTTTATTATTTTTTGTTTTTATTTATACTACTACTTGGAAGTACTACTTTTTAGAAGAGGTAAAACACAAATCTGTTTTGTGCTGTTAATCTCCATCACAGAAGGCTTACACTCATGCCTTGAAACAATATTACACATAACCAAAATACACTGCCTGGCCAAAAAAAGGTCACCACCTGGATTTAACTAAGCAAATAGGTAAATCCATCAGATAATTACTGGATTGGTGATTATATTTCAGCTGGCAACAAGTTATTTAGCCCTAACTGATGCAGTGAGTAGCTTCTCATTTGTTAAACATCCATGTCGAAAGACACATCCTGTGGTCATGGAAAATATGTTAATCTGTTTCAAATTATTGGCACGCATCAAGCAGAGAAAACTTCTAAGGAGATTGCTGAAACTACTCAAATCGGGTTAAGAACTGTCCAACGCATTATTAAAAAGTGGAAGGACAGTGGGGAAACATCATCTTCGAGGAAGGAATGTGGTCGGAAAAAAAATCTTGAATGATCGTGATCGGCGAGCACTTAAATGTTTGATGAAATTAAATCGTAGAAAAACAGCAGTAGAACTCAGGCATATGTTTAATAGTGAAAGTAAGAGCATTTCCACAGGCACAATGGGAAGGGAACTCAAGGGATTGGGACAGAACAGCTGTGTAGCCTTAAGAAAACCTCTTGTCAGTGAGGCTAACCGGCAAAAACAGCTCCAATTTGCTATGGTGTATAATGATTAGACTCTGGAGCAATGAAAGGAGGTCATGTGGTCTGATGAGTCCAGATTTACCCTGTTCCAGAGTGATGGGTGCATCAGGGTAAGAAGAGAGGCGGCTGAGGTGATGCACCCATCATGTCTAGTGCCCACCGTACAAGCCAGTGGGGGCAGTGCTATGGTCTGGGGTTGCTGCAGTTGGGCAGGTCTAGGTTCAGCAATGTTATGTGCCCAAAGAATGAGGTCAGCTGACTATACTGAACCACCAGGTTATTCCATCAGTGGATTTTTTTCTTCCCTGATGGTATGGGCATATTCCAAGATGACAAAGCCAGGATTCATCTTCATCACTCAAACTGTGTAAGAGTGGTTCAGGGAGACATTTCACTGGAGAACGCTTTGTGCAGTGGTCCAAATCTTCCATCATAAATACAAGATCTTGGGGAAAAATTAATGCAACTCTGGACAGAAATAAATGTTGTGACATTGCAGAAGCTTGTGGAAACGATGCCACAGTGAATGTGTGCTGTAATCAAAGCTGAAGACGGTCCAATGAAATATTAGTGTGTGTGACTTTTTTTGGCCAGGCAGTTTAAAAATTACAGCAAATATTACAGAAATTCACTATAATAAGGCAAAACAGCTATCTTCAATATTAAATAAATATTGTAATCTGAAATCTTAAATATTTTCAGTGTACACCAATATTAACTTGCAGTCTTGGAAGGTTGGAAACCCTGGTCAGATTTTCTAAATGTAAAAGTGAACACTACAAGATTAAAAGTAGCCAATTTCTAGATAATTTAACAGCCAAGTCCAGATCTAACAAAAATGCTATTAAATCATCTATAAAGGTGACCAAACTCTTTAACATTCCCAGTTTTATATTTGAATTTTGCCAAAATAACATGTTTAAAGTGTATGTGTTGAAATTTGCAGAAATATATTACAGAAACATTTTTCTTTACCAGAAATACCATTGGCAGAAGCATTTACTTGCTATGAAATATACTTCAGATGTCTTGCCTTAGCTAAAAAGATCCATTAGACAAGCTCACTTACCTACTTTGAATATTTTAGAAGTTGTTGTCACCAGTATTTTACTACTCATGGTCTGTCAACTCACAAAGAGATCCGAGCGAGGCAAAATGTTGTTCTTTGTTGAACTAAATGTGTGGGCCAGACAGACTGCATTTTTCACAACTGGGCTTTGATTGTCATTGAGCCACGTGTTTCTCCAGAGATATATTACAGTGAAAAGTATTATAAGATAATGTGTGTTGTTCAGTAGTTGTAACTTTATGGGTTGTGCATGTCTTATTTAATAAACCTGCTGCCTTGAATTTTGCAGCTAGCAATATTTTAACAAAAATGTTTGTAAATTGTGCGTTTCCCATCTATACCACGAAGATCTTTCTAAGTTGGTCATACCTGATGGGTGTGTTCTGCAGTCCATCCAGAGAGCTGCTGGAGAGCCTGCAAGGCTTGGAAAAGCCATCAATACAAAGAGGCTGATTCAACACCCGAGCTGCACTAGGGTTTACTGGGGTATAAACAAATGCATATATAGTTATTCGACATATTCTTCAATAACAAATGCAAATGGAATTCCTATAACGTACACAACAACAACATTATTTAAATGTTACCAGCTATCAGCTGCTGCTTCAGTAGCGGGATCTGTTGGTCATGGAAGCGGAGCTTACGCAAAGCATCGGCCAACGAGGACTTCAGCAGTGTGATCTCGTCTTCCTGGGCCTGCAGTCGCACCTCCATGAGAGAGAGCCTGTCAGGAAACTCTGCACTGCTCCCGGCGGATACATCATCTATACACACACACACACACACACACACACACACACACGCACATAATCAGCACCTGGTCTGTTTAAATCAGGGTTATAAATATGAAGACGGTGATACAATGATTGAGTGCACTGCAATGGCTGCATTAAACAACACAAAGAAATAGAGCCAAAATGCTCTGTTAATATCATTAACTGTGATAGCCATGTGCAGAGAATCCCTGCCAAAATGTTGCATAACAAAAGAAAAACACAATTGGCTCGCACACATGGCTAGCATATGCAAGGAAAACAGTCGTAACACACCACAGCATTCAACAGACTCTCTGTCTGTACTGCTACAATTTTACAGTAGGTAGATGACTTTTTTGGAACGCAAACGCATGCTCTGATCACCAACTGGTAAAATAGTCTAGGGCTAAAATTCATATCACAATATTTCCCACTACCAATATGATAATGATACATCATGATGTACCAAAAAAGAAATATATTAGATGAGACTTTATATATATATTTTTTATTATTAAAAGCTTCTAAACCCATTCAATAGTAGTCATAGCAAACATTAATATTAATATATAATAAATGGGACTGTGGTAGCCTAGCGGTTAAGGTCCTGGACTATGGACCAGAAGGTCCAGGGTTCAAATCCCGCCTCTGCCAAGCTGCCACTGTTGGGTCCTTGAGCAAGACGCTTAACCCACAATTGCTTGGACTGTAAGACTGTACCAACTGTAAGTCGCTCTGGATAAGGGCGTCTGCTAAATGCTGTAAATGTCAATGTTTTGCCATTTGCAGGTGTTTGTGTATTTTGGGTTGTGTGTGGGGGAGCTGTTTCTGTTTGACTGTTTATCACGGTATCCCTGGTTATTATCTTTCTAGTTATCAAAGCCTATGCAGAAAAACATTATAAATGAGAAATACTAATGACTCATTAACAAGCCAACAAAGTAATTTGACCAGGGATTCCCAAACGATTAAATTATACATTTACATACAAAGTTGTACAACCAATTAAGCTGCCAATTTACATTCTACATGTTAAACTCCACAATCTCAGTGTATTCTACTGGGTTTCGAATGATACGTGGTTGAACAGGAGGTTGGCTCTGCTATTGCTGGAAACACCTGACTGTAATTCATTCATTCATTCATTTTCTTATCTGCTAAATCCTGGTCAGAGTCGTGGGGAAGCTGGTGCCTAGCTAGACACAATGGGTGCAAGGTAAGAACAACCCTAAACAGGGAGTCACTCCATCGTAGACTGACTAATTTCACCTTCAAATTAACTGCTAATCCTAGAGATTCACATACTTTTGCCACTTACAGACTGAAGTTTCCTCATAAGAAAATGATCACGTATAGTATTTTTGGCCCACAGTAATTGAGCTAATTTCGAACTTATGTAAAAATCTGATTAGGGTTTAAGTCACATATGGAGAAATATAGAATATTCACAGTGGTTTACAAACTTTCAAGCTCCACTGCAACTTGAAAAGAGGGATGGTAAGAGAGGCAAAAAATCCCAAAGGATCACTGTAGGAGAATAATAGAAAAAAAAGTAGCATCTTCCTTGTACCAAGTCTCCAAAACTTACCAACAGGCACCACTGGATTACATGAAACAGCAAGACATTTTAAACAAAAATCTCTCTGTCTGTGTTTTAGTTTCTGTGAAACTAAGGCTATGTCCACACGTACACGGGTATTTTCTAAAACGGGGGTTTTCAAATTCGTTTATAAAAAACCTCGCGTCCACACAAGCACTGTTTAAACAAAAAACTTTGTCCACATGAAAACGCAAAAACGCAGTCGCTGTCAAGAGCAGTCCTATATGCCGGCGAAGCAGCTCACTCAACGACAACATCAACGTCCTATGCGTACGAACATTTTCTCGCCATTCTTCTTCAACAACCACTTCGTTTTCAAAGCTGTCCCACCAACGAGAGGTCCGATATATAATGTATATATATTGTTTAGCTTAGATTCAACTGTATTGTCATTACACATGTACAAGTACAACGCAACGAAATGTAGTTTAACATCTAACAAGAAGTGCAATAAGCAGCAATGTGTTGGAATGTACAATATTGTCCACATGTACAATAAATTAAAAAATATATAAATCGGCTCACAATCAGGAACCGGCTCCCGTCGTTCATTTCAAAGAGCCGACTCTTAGAGCCGGATCGGTCGCGACCGACACATCACTAATGGATATAGTAGTGACCTCCGTAGCGCATTCTGACGCTTCTGTTCTTCAGTGTAATGAAAAAGTAATAATTGTAAATGTATTTGTAGGTTTTTAACAAGTTCGGTCAGCAGTGTTACAGCGGGCACTATTTTGGCTATTGCACAAAATCGCCTCATGTAAACAAAGGAGATAACGGTGCACAAAGTGACGTTACAAGCAAAAAACTCCGTTTTCCCCAGTCCACACGACAACGCTGAAAACGGAGTTTCTGAAAATCTTCACCTTGGAAGGAGTTTTCCAAAAAGTCCGTTTTCAGTGACCTAAAACGCCGTTTTCGTGTGGACGAACGGTCAAAACGCATAGAAAAAGCTACGTTTTTAAAAATACCCGTGTTCGTGTGGACAGGGCCTAAAAATGGGTCAACCCAAATGTTGAATTTCTTAGACCTTTGTACTTATATTTACCAGGAGGGCCAATAATTGTGGGACTGTACATACTTACTGAAACGCACCGAATTAGATGATTCATGACAACAATTTTTAACATATTTTGTTAAGATAAGATGCCTTTATTGTCATTGCACTGTGTACAACGAAATTGAGTTAACTGGTTATGTTCAGGTTTGTTGTTATTGTGAAGGCTAGCCCTGTCGTGCGTTAGTATATTGCGTAAAATGCTGACTCCCAAATACCCACTTTTACACCCTACAAACCAAAGTGCATATTTGGAGGAGTGCCTTGGTTTTAACACACCATTTGGAACAGGATCTTAGTGGATGTATTTGCATCATGGCGTACAGACTGTCCTTGGCAGCTATTTCCAGAACCAGGTCTATTTGAATGAGGAAAAGCCTATAAAGCTAAAACCAAGAGCTGTACAGGGCTTTTTAATAGCACATCTGAAGCCTGATAAAATGGTATAAACAGTTCATACTCTTTCACTCGGAGCATACTTTTCCAGTTGTTTGGTGTACTAGGCAAGTGCCATTTGCGTGGCTGATTCCCAATGTCATTTTTATAAAGTCTTTCACCCTGTAGCTAAAATACAAGTTCCAACACATAATTCACAGTCTGTAAATGGAATGCATGTTACTGTTATTATGCAATTTCCATACATTTTCCCCCAAGCCAATTTCTTTGCAACTTGGATTAGTTGATAGTACAACCAGCAGGAATGTATTAGAATAGACTCAGAAAAAGTTATGAAACTGCTTATATGAAGGAGAGTTTGGGCACTTTTCTTGATTCCATTCTCAATTATTTATGGTCTGTGTTTAGGGTATCTTTCCTCTGCCATTGTCAGTTATTTCTGTAAGTGTATTCTGATTTTCATTACGGATATGTGCACAGAAAGGACCACATTCCTTTCTGTGAAACAGGTTGTTGACCAAAATGAACATTGACTGGACATTACCATAGTCACAAAGTCTTTTTATGCTACTGTATTGTAAATATAAAGGATATTTTCACAAGAAAACTGATACGAAATAATGCAAATGATACGTAAATGTGTCAGGGATGCACCTGAAACAGAAATGATTGATGAGTGACTGAAACGACTTATAGGACTGATACGACTGATACTGCACTGATAGACAGCATTACGAACAACACGGATGATCAGCCAGATGAAACAGAGACTCGACGAGTGAATGTGAAAGAGTTTATACAGTGATAGGTTAGAGAGAATATGCAGGTAGCAGGAGAAAAAAAGCATACTACTTACAATAGGACAGCTGTAAAATATGACCTTATCTAAAGCTGTTGTAATCCTAACATAATGTAGGTTTTGCACACAAAGTCCAACCGTACAGGTAAAGACTAAAACTTACTTAACCGGACAGGAAAAACTAATATTCATTATGTTATGTCATTCAGACCGCCAAAAACATGACCAGCTTAATCTGCATACACCAAAAAATTTGACTTGAGCTGCTTGTTTACACATAGACTATAAAAACATCATATGGGTAAGCTAGAGTAGTCTGTCTTAATGCTGGTGTACTAATGCCATGCACATTTTATTACTTATTCTGATTCCAACACACCTGATTCAACTCATCAGCTAATTAACAAGCCTGAACTGTGCTGAATCAGGTATTATGGAGCCAGGAAAACATTACAAGAACAGGAATGAGAAACAGTGAGTTAGAGGCATGGGACAAATGGGAATAAACAGGGGTAAGCAATCATGGTTCCCAGAGCTCATGCAGCCAGTGGACACACATGAAGTGGGTTTTGGATCAACACAGGAACAAGTTATGCTGCACAGACACACTGTTCACTTTCAGGCTCCGTAAACACTTTTTATTTAGTTCGTTTTTAGTTTTATTTAATATTCATTTGACGCCATATAGAGCCAAAACATAATAATTCACCAAAAAAACTAAACTCAGACACAAAATGTAGTATGGTAAAAACATTTAAAGGTTTCCAAAGGACGCTAAACTTTGCTAATGGTAATGAGATGATGCAAGAGCTCATCATCATTCATTTTCTATACCTGCTTAATCCAAATCAGGGTTGGGCCCAAGGTGCACCCAGCAAAGGTGCAAAGCAGGAAGCACCCGGAACAAGAGCTGATCATGTTTAACAAAGTAATAGTAACATAATAGAACATAATAGATGCTTCAACAAAACTAAAATTCCAAAAAACCTTCCACACCAAACCTAAAACAGGCAGTACAACGAAACTGCTGCGTTAGTATGTACCAAAAACACACAATGTATCACAACAGAAAACACAGATTCCAACTGGTTTTTCCACAGGCGTGTAAACTGATCCAATGGCTTTGTGGCTTCCACTAATGGTTCCACCAAACTTGGGTTTTTACACTGTTTTTTTCACTTATTGCGACAAATATTCAACCATTTTAACAGACCTCCACCTTCAAGGAGAAATTTGGTTGAGTCCACATACCACAGGCAAACAGAACTACAATCACGGTTTAACCTCTGAGTTTCAGCACAAATATTTACGAGCTGAGACTCTGGCAGGAGTCTCAAACACACATGCAATTTTTGCACTCCTTCCAAAAGCCTATTTGAACACAGGGGAGGCTTTCCTGTGTTACCCATGCTAGTAGTCTGAAATCTTCATCTACCCAAGCAACCATGTTCTAAAACCACAGACTCAACCTAAATGAATATTCCATGGATGCGAAGAGCATCAGTATTCATGTTAAAGCCATAAAGAGGTATTAGTTTGTACAGGACATCTTTGAATTTCTGAGTTTTTGGCCTAGCTTGAGATGAATAACAATAGAGCAAAAGATTTATTTAAAAAAACTAACCACTGGTGTATGTGCTGATGGTTTATGTGATGACAGCATATTATAAACAGTGAATGGATCTCTGGAGTGGAGAAGTCCACAGTTTGAAATGTTGAGCCAAAACCATAAAAGCATAGTTCAACAGACAAAAAGACTGATTCACTGAAATGAGATGTAAAGAGGAAGTATTTTATCAATTGATACTTTTTATCACATGAACTGTGCCCAGATAAAGCTTTTTTTTGCTTACGGAACAATTTGAGAAGAAGCAATAGCTAGAATCACTTGTGTAAGAGGAAGCTCTTTGGCCCTCATTCTCCTAAATTGGTAGTTATCATGCGATCTGACAGCACAAGGTAGTGAGTGGGTGCCACTGACAAAATTGGATGGAAAAATCAAATAAACTCTTTCAAAAATGATTTGAAGGACACTTTGCATGATGCATATGGGAACTATGCAATGTCAGTATACTACATTTACATTTATGTCATTTAGCAGACACTCTTATGCAGAGAGACTTACAATTGATACAGTCTTACAATCCAAGCAATTGTGGGTTAAGGGCCTTGCTCAAGGACCCAACAGTGGCAGCTTGGCAGAGGTGGGATTTGAACCCTGGACCTTCTGGTCCATATTCCAGTACCTTACCCGCTAGGCTACCACAGTCCCTCAGTAGTTTTAAACGTTTTAATCATACTGTGGATATAGACTATGTATTTTTTATTAATACAGCTGATTCTTTAGCCATTGTCTGATTTCTGAAGATCAACACAGACTTGTTTGATATATTCTCAAGCAATTGTGAGTTAAGGGCCTTGCTCAAGGACCCAACAGTGGCAGCTTGGCAGAGGTGGGATTTGAACCCTGGACCTTCTGGTCCATAGACCATTCCAGGAAACACATCTGTCAAATCTGACATGCAATGTATAGAACTTGTTGAGACGTAATATACCTTAAAAATATCCAGCTGATTATGTCTACAGGAGAAAAGCAAACTGTACTGCATGCAAATCATGCTTCATTAAGGCCGTACTAAATCTAGGCAATCCATACTGTGCCGGAGTACGTTTGACCCCCAAAGTATGGTTTCTTTGACTAGTGTGATTGCTTCGCTCCATGCCAGAGGTGGACTCAGGAACAGTTCAGTTGGACTTGGGCACAGTACACATGTAGTGTGATGTAGTTGCATTACTAGAACATTTACATTTACAGCATTTAGCAGGCGCCCTTATCCAGAGCGACTTACAATTGATACAGTCTTACAATCCAAGCAATTGTGGGTTAAGGGTCTTGCTCAAGGACCCAACAGTGGCAGCTTGGCAGAGGTGGGATTTGAACCCTGGACCTTCTGGGCCAGAGTCCAGTACCTGAACCACTAGGCTACCACAGTCCTAGAAAATGACAAAAACCTCAAAGATATTCTGCAAAGAGTCACCAAACATGCAAATAGGAACTGAAACATATTACCCTTTAACGACACAGGATTAAAACAGAAATCAGCCATGTTTTGCTGGCAGTAAGTCGTTTACTTCTGTAAATGCCCAAAACAGAAAAACTTAGCCACAACTGGCTGATGCCAAAGAGGAGGCTAGTGCTGTAATACAATACCTTCCAACTGGCTGGCATTTAAAAAGGAACAATCAAGAATTTGGAAGAAAGAAGAACTCTGTTTGGCGTTCTATGTCTTCTTCATGGGGACAAAAGTTAAGCTGAATAAACCAGTTAGTTTAGAACAGATCAAAGACTTTGTGGCCAATATGGGAAAGCAAACACACACAGACACACCAAGGTTTCCAAGGGCAAGCTGTCTCATGATTATCTCACATGAGAATAAAAGCAGAATCATCCACATTTCATGAAAGCCATTTTTGGCTCATCATCAAAGCTGGCTCATTTCTCAGACTAACAGTATGTACAATGCATTAAAATCTTCTTGCAGCTGTTTGCAACTGCCTGGAGCTCAATGAATGAATTACTTTTTTTCCAACATCACATGACTGTATATTCCATGCCAGGATCTGTCTAGCTACACAGTACAAGGGTCTGTTTTTTAAGTGTGTAGTGTTCCTTTAAGGGCAACTCTGGGCACATCAGGAACCTATTAGTGATTTGTCTTCATCCGGCTCCTCTTTTCATCCTTTTCTCTGTTTTCCCACTAAAAGGTAGAGAACAAGCCATTCTACATTCCCTTTTATTCTATCACTCCCCACTCCATTCTCCTACATGTAACACACAAACACTGCATTATGCATAGCTGCCGAGTGAACTATGCTGAGCATGGTAAATGTGTTTATTAAGCCAACATCTGTTGTATTTTCTGCTTGGGGTTTTGAGAAGTCAATTTTGCAAAGCCAGTAACCTAAAAGGATGGTCAAATTAAACTAATTTAAACATGCAGCCAGGACATGTTGAAGATATTATGTCACAGAATGTAGCAGTAGCAATGAGATCATCTTAGTAAAAACACATAAAAAGGATACGAAAAACAGTATGAAAAATGATAAAAAATGATTATACGTATTTACAGGGAGGACCATTTATATGGATACACCTGAATAAAATGGAAATGGTTAGTGATATCAACTTCCTGTTTGTGGCACATTAGTATGTGGGAGGGGGAAACTTTTCAAGATGGGTGTTGACCATGGTGGCCATTTTGAAGTTGGCCATTTTGGATCCAACTTTATTACTTCCAATGGGAAGAGGGTCATGTAATACATCAAACTTATTGAGAATTTCACAAAAAAACTATGGTAGCACAGGCTTCCAGTATCCGTTGTTTCAGATGCTGTACATCTCGTATCTTCACAGCATAGACAATTGCCTTCAGATGACCCCAAAGATAAAAGTCTAAGGGGGTCAGATCGGGAGAGCATTTCTTCTGCTGTGTTGCTATCAGTGTGTCAAGAGTGGGAGAAGAGGGTTGCATTGACAATCCAACACAATGGGCAGCACTTTGAACACATTTTATAAGTGGTCATAAAAATGTAAATAACTCATGAAATAATTAAGTTCCATTAAAACCAAGCACACTATTGTTTTTCTTGTGAAATTCTCAATGAGTTTGATGTGTTACATGACCCTCCTCCCATTGGAAATAATAAAGTTGGATCCAAAATGGCCAACTTCAAAATGGCCACCATTGGTCAACACCCATCTTGAAAAGTTTCCCCCCTCCCATATACTAATGTGCCACAAACAGGAAGTTGATATCACCAACCATTCCCATTTTATTTAGGTGGATCCATATAAATGGCCCACCCTGTAGATTAATTAGCTTGAATTAGCTTAATCTCACACTGAAAAAAAAATACTTATAAATTTTAAAAATAAGTTTTTTTTTACATTTTTATACTGCATTATCTTTAATAAAATCATGTGTGTCACCATCATTGGCAACCATAGGTATTCTTAGAAACAGAATTTATATTTTGCTATTTTAAGGTGATTAGAGTGGCTAGCAAATTCAAGCAGATTTCTTTTGAGGTATACATGAGGTGACATGGAGGTCAAATTCTCTGTGTGTGTAAGTCAAGAGAATGCACAAATCAAATAAGACGTACATAAGTGGGTCAAGGGAAGGCTATAAAAAAGCTTCTCACCTGAAAATACCCACATACACAGTTAAAGTAATAATGAAAAAGTTGTAATCAACTGGAACTGTGACAAACTTGCCTGGACAAGGACCCAAATTTATTTTCCCCCACCACACACAGTGAGGAGAATGGTAAAGAGAGGCAAAGTAATCCCAAAGGAGCCCTGCTGGACAATTACTGAAAAAAAAGCAGCAAACTGGGGTCACCAAGTCTCCAAAACAGTTATTTGGGAGGCTTGCCAGGAAAAACCTTTCCTGTCACATAACCATAGACGTAAGTGCCTGGAGTTTGTTGAACACAACCGGGACTTGTTCTAGTGGAAGCATGTTCTATGGTCAGATGAAATGAAAATTTTACTTTTTGTCAACAAAATGAAGGATGATTACTGAAAAGAACCTGATCCCCACTGTTAAGTGTGGTGAAGGGTCTGTCATGTGTGGGGCTAGGACCCTAGCCAATCTTAATTTCCATGCTCTGCATTCCCCATCAGACTAATTTTAGTTCAATTAAAAGTTGCAAATTTTTCATTTTTTCAACATGGGATTATGATAATTTACCAAAAGCTGAACTTCTTATAACTCTTTTTTAAACATATTTACCAGGGGTGCCAATAATTGCGGAGGAGACTGTACTTCACCTCAGTTTGTCTGAGTGTTAATAGACTCTTAAACAGTCATCTATTAACTTCTATTTCCGTAAAGCATAAATATGTGGTGACACAGAGGAAAAATTTCCCTAGTTCAAATGGTGTCCCAGAGTGAGTGAGTAAGTGTGTGAGTGGGGACCGTGGTATTCTAGCAGTTAAGGCACTGGACTATGGGCCAGGGTTCAAATCCAACCACCACCAAGCTGACACTGTTGGGTGCTTGAGCAAGGCCCTTAACTCACAACTGCTTGGACTGCAAGACTGTAGCAGTTGTAAGTCACTCTGGATAAGGGTGTCTGCTAAATGTCTGCTGTCTAATGTAGTGCCCTGTCTACAGCTGGTTCCTGCCTTATGTTCTATGCTGCCGGTTACAGGCTCCCTATGGTCCTGTGATCAGTGAATGAAAGCGAATGAACAAATTAATAAACAATACATAGTCTATATCCACAGCATGATTAAAACGTTTAAAACTACTGAGGGACTGTGGTAGACTAGCCGGTAAGGTACTGGAATATGGACCAGAAGGTCCAGGGTTCAAATCCCACCTCTGCCAAGCTGCCACTGTTGGGTCCTTGAGCAAGGCCCTTAACCCACAATTGCTTGGATTGTAAGACTGTACCAATTGTAAGTTGCTCTGGATAAGTAAATGTAAAAACAATGTAAAAAAACTACTAGAGCTGTAACTAAGCTCTCTCAACAGGGATGCAAACGTTTCTAAAGAAATTACGCCACAAAAATGGCTGTCATATTGGAACATATTCAAAAGTCTTCACTAAATCGCACCATCAGCACTGATGCACCCCTTTCCTAAGGAATAGTGAAATAAAGCCTGCATTTTTAAAACCTAATTTATCTCTGTTATAGTCAGAGCCAGTGCACATCTGCTAGCTGCATCTACCAATCTACAACTTAAAACATTCTTGATTGCTTTGCCTTGACTTATTTACAGCGCAGACAGGAATGTCATACTTCCTACTGAGTGAGTCAAACTTGCAATTCCCTGAAGATAAGATGACAGCTTTACCATTACACAAACCCAAAGTTGACTTTTTGAAAGCCCTGCTTTAGACAGAACAATATGACACTGGATAGTCATTAATCCTCTATACTCTATAAGGGCATTCGTTTGTAAAGCAAATGGAAAATGTGAATTGGTCGGGTTCACAAATCTGTCAATGCTTCTGTCTGTAATCATTCTCTCAGTGATCCACTAAAAATCTACAGATAAGCAAGATCTGTGTGATGAGTGAGATCTCTGGAATGTGAGAGGCACGGCGACATTCTGGCACAGGCCGATCTTTTCAGAATGTCTCTATTCATAACGTCTCAGTCCAATTGCGGTTTTCTGACCATAAGCCACTTTGTTGCCAGAGCCTTGTTTCCTGGACTATGCACTTAGCAGTGTGTGCAAGCTGCCACAAACTTTCTGTCCGTTACGATCTTTGCACGATATCTGCTGTGATATAATACTTACTTTTAACATTCACATGACAATCTTGTTTATCCAGTTAGACTGTAATTTGCCTAAATCCCCTAAGCAGTTAACTGCCACATTAAACCTAAAGTGCAACACTGGAAACGTCAAAGACAACTGATTTTGATTTTGCAAGATATTATTTTCCATTATTTTGTTCAACTGTAACAGTTCGTAAATCTTTCCCATTCTCCCTGCATCACATGATTCCAGCAGAATTGGTACCATTTTACTATGTATTGTGGTGAACATAGGACTATGTGAGCTAACACCTCACCTACATTGACAAGTCTATTACGCAGCAAAGACGGGTAAAAAAAAAAAAGGTGTGTAATTGTTGATTACTTAAATCCGACACTGCAAGACAAAATCTAATCTTTAATAATATTTATTCTAATAAATTACAAACCTAACAAAAATATTGAAGTTTCACAGTTACTGACAGCTCTGGAAATTGTATTCCCAATTCCAATGAAGTTTGGACGTTATGTTAAACATAAATAAAAACAGAATATGATGATCTGCAAATCTTTTTCAACCCATATTCAATTGATTACACTACAAAGACAAGATATTTAATGTTCTAACGGTTAAACTTTATTGATTTTTGCTAATTTTCACTCATTTTGAATGTGATGCCTGCAACAAGTTCCAATAAAAGTTGTCACAGGAGCATGTTTACCACTGTGATACATCACCTTTCCTTTTAACAACATTTAATAGCGTTTGGGAACTGAGGACACTAACTGTTGAAGCTTTGTAGGTGGAATTCTTTCCCATTCTTGCTTGATGTACAACTTCAGGTGCTCAATAGTCCGGTGTCTCCATTGTCATTTTTTGCGTTTCATAATGCGCCACACATTTTCAATGGGAGACCGGTCTGGACTGCAGGCAGGCCAGTCTAGTACCTGCACTGTTTTACTACGAAGTCACGCTGTTGTAACACGTGCAGAATGTGGCTTGGCATTGTCTTGCTGAAACAAGCAGGGACGGCCCAGAAAAAGATGTTGCTTGGATGGCTGCAGATGTTGCTCCAGAACCTGTATGTACCTTTCAGCGTTAATGGTGTCTTCACAGATGTGCAAGTTACCCATGCCATGGGCACTAACACACCCCTGTACCATCAGAGAGGCTGGCGTTTGAACTTAGCGCTGATAACAATCCAGGCAGTCTCTTTCCTCTTTGGCCCAGAGGACACGACGTCCGTGATTTCCAAAAACCATTTGAAATGTGGACTCGTCAGACCACAGGACACTTTTCCACTTTGCGTCAGTCCATCTCAGATGAGCTCAGGCCCAGAGAAGCCGGCAGCGTTTCTGGGTGTTGTTGATATATGGCTTTCGCTTTGCATGGTAGAGTTTTAACTTGCACTTGCAGATGGAGCGACGAACTGTGTCCACTGACTATGGTTTTCTGAAGTGAGCCCATGATTTTTAATGCAGTGCCGCCTGAAGGATCGAAGGTCACAGGCATTCAGTGTTGATTTTTGGCCTTGCCGCTTACTTGCAGAGATTTCTCCAGATTCTCTGAATCTTTTGATGATATTATGGACTGTAGATGATGAAGTCCCTAAATTCTTTGCAACTGCACGTTGAGAAACATTGTTCTTAAACTGTTGGACTATTTGTGGTGAACCTCGCCCCATCCTTGCTTGTGAACGACTGAGCCTTTTGGGGATGCTCCCTTTATTCCCAATCATGACACTTACCTGTTTCCAATTAACCTGTTCACCTGTGGAATGTTCCAAACAGGTGTTTTTTGGGCATTCCTCAACTTTCCCAGTCTTTTGTTGCCCCTGTCCCAACTGTTTTGGAACGTGTTGCAGGCATCAAATTTAAAATGAGTGAATTTTGCAATAAATAAAGTTTATTCCTTTGAACATTAAATATCTTGTCTTTGTAGTTTATTCAATTGAATATGGGTTGAAAAGGATTTGCAAATCATCGTATTCTGTATTTATTTATGATTTACACAGCGTCCCAACTTCATTGGAATTGGGGTTGTATTTTCAACAAAATGTAACATGTTCTAAGGGTTTAGGAACATGTAAGTGCTTATGCAAGAGTTTCTGTTTCAAAGAAGCCAACAACATAAGGAAGCTTAGGGCATACACAAATGAAATGAGACAAAAATGTGCTGACTCTCATAAATTAGGCATTAGCTATAAAATAACTGCATTGCTGAAAATGCCCACAACCTTTCTGAAACAGCACACAAGTGTATTTGACATATTTGCAAACAAATTCTTCAAAGTTCAACAACATTTGTAAAAGAATGTAGCATTTTTGGGCTCACCAAGTCTTAAGGGCGACACCACAAACCGTTTGGAAAGTGTTTTCAAAGCAGAAAACTTTAAATATTCCACTGATGAAGCAGTGCAAGATTTCTCAGTTTCAAACACACTTGATAGATGACCCATACATACATAAAACATTCTGCACCTGTCACCCCGTCACTTGCTGTTCAATCTACAGTGGAATTTAAAGGTGCCAGATAAAGACACCGAATCTGACACTTTCGTCTGCATCACATAGCTGTGCCCAACATAAGAATCATTACGATACTCTCATTCTGGCCGCCCACCTTCAGCTGCTGCATTTCCTGTCAGTCTCCAGATCCTGCAGGTTGCTGTCCGCCCCTGCACCTTCAAACTTTTGCATACTTGCCACCTAAGAGGTTTCTTACCTCAGACACGCAAGTTCTCACCTCAGAGCTGCTCAAAAATAAAGTACAAAAACTTTAGTTCCTGGAGAGTCAAGGCATGGCATCTGCTAGGTAATTATTTGGACATTCATATTTCATAACTTATACCAGGTGAAATGCATGTTCAGACCACTAGCATGAACACACCTGGCTGTGACTAACAGAGTAATGTTTATATAGAAAACCTGAACATTACACTCTGGCCCATCGGTCAATATGACATGCATACATTCCTAATAAAATAAGTTATTATTCTTATGACTGTGTGGTGGAAAATGTAAATATTAGTCATTGAATTCTAAATCGCACTCAAGCAATGCCATCTGAACTCACATTAATCACATTACTGCTATAACATGTAGATATTTTAATCGTCTACCCATTATCCTAACCAATAATCTGCTACATCAAATGATCATAGGGAAAATAGACCTACAGAACTAGACAATGTTCTGAATGATCCCCTACTTCTAAGTACAGCCTCCAATTTCATTTTATTCAGTGTTTAATTATGAATTAATTGTTGTTCATTTTACAGTGGGGCAAAAAAGTATTTGGTCAGCCACTGATTGTCCTACTTAGAAAGATGAGAGAGGTCTGTCATTTTCATCATAGGTACACTTCAACTATGAGAGACAAAATGAGAAACAAAAATCCAGGAAATCACATTGCAGGATTTTTAAAGAATTGAATTGTAAATGATGGTGGAAAATAAGTATTTGGTCAACAACAAAAGTTCAGCTCAGCACTTTGTAACATAACCTTTGTTGGCAATGACAGAGGTCAAACGTTTGAAACCTTGAAATGCTTTTTACGGAGCCGCTCCTGCAGTGTGTTTGGTATCATTGTCATGCTGGAAGACCCAGCCACATTCTATCTTCAATGCTCTCACTAATGGAAGGAGGTTTTAGCTTAAAATCTCACAATACATGACCCTTTCATTCTTCTCTTAACACGAATCAGTCATCATGCCCCCTTTACAGAAAAACAGCCCCAAAGCATGAGGTTTTCACCCCCATGCTTCACAGTAGGTATGGCGCAACTCCGAATTCTTCTTCCTCCAAACACGGCGAGTTGAGTTTTTATCAAAAAGTTCTATTTTAGTTTTATCTGACCACATGATATTCTCCCAATCCTCTTCTGGATCATCCATATGCTCTCTGGCAAACTTCAAACAGGCCTGGACATGTACTGGCTTAAGCAAGGGGACACGCCTAGCACTGCAGGATCTGAGTCCCTCTCGGCGTAGTGTGTTACTGATGGTAGGCTTTGTTACTTTGGTCCCAGCTCTCTGCAGGTCATTCATCAGGTCCCTCCGTGTAGTTCTGGGATTTTTGCTCACCGTTCTGATGGTCATTTTTTACCCCACGGGATGAGATATTGCGTGGGGCCACAGATCGAGGGAGATTATCAAAGGTTTGTATATCTTCCATTTTCTTACAATTGCTCCCACAGTTGATTTATTCACACCAACCTGCTTGCCTATTGTAGATTCACTCTTCCTAGCCTGGTGCAGGTCTACAATTTTCTTCCTGGAGTCCGACAGCTCTTTGGTCTTGGCCATGGTTGAGTTTGGAGTCTGACTGTTTGAGGCTGTGGACAGGTGTCCTTTATACAGATAACGAGGTCAAACCGGTGCCATTAATACAGGTAACGAGTGGAGGACAGAAGAGCTTCTTAAAAAAGATGTTACAGGTCTGTGAGAGCCGGAAATCTTGCTTGTTTGTGGGTGACCAAATACTTATTTTCCACCATCATTTACAATTAAATTCTTTAAAAATCCTACACTGTGATTTCCTGGATTTTTTTTCTCATCTTGTTTCTCATAGTTGAAGTGTACCTATGGTGAAATTTACAGACCTCTCTCATCTTTCTAAGTAGGAGAACTTGCACAATCAGTGGCTGACTAAATACTTTTTTGCCCCACTGTATATTGTAGCCTTCAGTGTTATAATAAGCACACTGTGAGACAGTACAGGAAACCTTTCCCGATCCGTAGATAACAGAGAGGAAAGAGGATCAATCAGAGGATCCCTTTAGCAACTATATTGCACTAACATAACTGAATGCAGGCAGAGATTTGAACATACAGCAATAAGGTAAGGATTGTCCCATGGGCCACATTAGCTGAATTTTGGTTAATATCGAAACACCAAGGAAACACGGTTTATATGACAGCTGGTGGCTGTGATTAAATATTTAAACTGTTGCTATGATTTTTTTCTGTTCCCTGGAAAAAAACAAGTATATTTCAAAAAGATACAGTTTCCTTCCTCTTCTTTCTTTTCCTTTATCACACTGCCTTCACTAGCTTACTACCTAGTTACCCAAATGCAAAATCTATATTAAAAACGGATCCACTACTGATTGCCAGAAGTCCTTAATTTCCAAATCTACTAGTTGTTGAGTAATTTGAGAAACTACTCAAAGATATTAATGAAACATGTGACAATTTACTGCACCAAAACTATCATTTTTACCTCAAAATAATAGACACTATATGAAATACTAAAATGATAGTAATAATGTGTGTTAGTTTTAGGCTACAAAACCAGTATTGGCACATAGCGTCCATTGCAGACCATGCCAACTAATTAGATTTCCAATAAATGTTTCTATTATGTCTCAAATGTAAACAATAAATAGATATTGCATCTATTTGTTATATTAATTTAGTCAAATCAACTAAAGCACTAAAGCAAGTGCACTCCTGGTCAAGAAAGTTAACAAACCTCAATTTAAATATGAACAAAACGTAAAAAACACACAGCAAGGACTGTTCAACAAATCTTGTTTCATACTTAAGCATAACAAAATGTGACAACTGTCTCAGATCTGGTAAAAAGAATACTAATATGAACTGTATAAGGCATTCAATGCATTATTGGAGTTGTATTGTATGCTTATAAAATAAAAAATACCAAAAAAAAAAAACCCCAAAAAACAATAATTAGATGAAGATTTAGCGAACGAAGAGTGCCGAGAATTTATTTCTCTCATCAAAATGTGTCTGGAACCGAATCTGTCGTGTTGCAAGGTCATTCGGTGTCGAGGTATGACGGTAGCTGCAACCGACACAGCCTGTCAGCTGTAAATTACAAGTTAATTATTTCAAATTTAGGGGAGTTTAAAATATGTGAAATCCTTTTCTTGTCATGCAGCTCTTAATAACTTGAGTTTTTAGAGTTCCATTGGTGTCTGTCCTAAGGTCTTTGTTTGTTTATTTGTTAATTCTTTAGTCACTATCAGCATCAGTGGCCATTTCAGCAACACACACAAGGTTACATCAAGACTACCGTATTTTTCGGGCTATAAAGCGCACTGGATTATAAGGCACAATATCAGTGATCGGCTGCTAACGGATCTATTTTCATACATAAAGCGCACCGGGTTTTAAGACGCATGAAATGAAACAAAACTCTTAAGTTCCGTCGGAAGCTCAGTTTGGTCTTTACCTGGCGCAGGGCGTCTTCTTGCTTTCTCCACTTCCGTACCATTGATTCGTTAATGCTGAATTCTCTCACAGCTGCTCTATGGCCCATGTTGTACTGCGTGACTGATAGCGTTGTTGTTTGAAAATCCCGCTTCGAAAAATAAATGAATGAATGCACGTACCCTAAAAATGGTGAAGCACATACCGTATTACTCCGCTATGCTGCGCACTACGCCGGCCGTAAGCTTCGTAACTTACCAAAGCCTGCTAAAACATTTTGACAGATTTATGAGCGCCGTGTACGTGTACCATCTACAATCGGTTCTAGGTCAGAAAGCACAACCAGAATTAATTCATACATTAGACGCACCGCATTTAAAGGCGCATTGTCGATTTTTGAGAAAGTTAAAGGATTTTAAGTGCGCCTTATAGTCCGAAAAATACGGTAGTCTTATATATATAAACTCAAGTCAATGCCAATTTAGAGTAATCAACTAACCTAACACGCATGTCTTTGGAATGTTGGAGGAAACTGGAGTACCCAGAGTAAACCCACACGGACACAGGAGGACATGCAGACTCCACACAGAAAGGACCCAGGCTGTTCCATCCTGGGACTGAACCCAGGACCTTCTTGCTGTGAGGGGGCAGTGCTACCCACTGAGCCACTGTGCCACCCCTAACGTGAAAGGGCATACATCATTCATATACTTAACTTTGAATTAGTGTAACAATTTATTTTTGCTACAATATGTATAGTAGTCTGGGGGTTAAGGCCAAGATACAATGATGTCAGTATTTCTAACTAAATGTATGGATTGCTTTAGAAATATTTACTACTGAACAGACACTTCATCAAACGTTTTACGCTTAAAGTGAATTGATGAGTAACAGATAAGTAGCTGTTTACAATGCAACACTGCACATCTGTCCTTTCTCTGTGTAAAAAAGCACTCATGGGTTGCCATTACATGACACATCCTGATCTTCCATCTGCTTCATGTTTTTGTCATACGGATTGACTGAGGTTCCAACAATCTCTTCTGATGATGTGATTATTTCACATTGTTTGAGTACTCTCTGGGTGAGTGTCTTTTGACTATAAAACTGCCAAATATTAGGTAGTGTACTTGAGGCCATTCCCATTGTTTGAGACTATTGGTTCGGCTGCAGCTGTTTTGTCACACTGAATTGTAGTTTGGAAAAAGTGTATGGATCCCCTATACCTTATGTTAGAAGCTGCTCATGTTCACTTGTTTGAAAGATGTCACGTAAGAATTCTTAACTCTCCTCAACACACAGCTTTGTATTGCCATTTATTTAATTCATTCATTGGCTTTAACTGCTGAATCACTTCAGGTACACAGAGTTGGACCTAAAATAAGCAACTGCGCAAGGCAGCAACCAACCCTAGACAGGGCAACAGTCCTACACATGGCACATAAGCAGGATGTATCCACACTAGGCGATTGGTACCATGCCCGAGTATGTGTGACCCCCAAAGTGAGGTGCGTTTGACTAGTTGGACTAGGTATGGTACGTATGTAGAGTGATCGCTAACACGGAAAACGTCATCAGCCGCCCCCACAAAAATCTTCCTATACGTGCAGCACGAGTAGCTGAAACACACTGTGTTACATAATCAATCTATTATTATGAGAGGGCTGTGTGTCAGGGCTCCCAAAACGACTCCAAAAAACCCACAAAGTAATTACAAACATGGAGCCCATTGTGCTTCTAACATCTTGGTGCCAGACACCATCAGAGCCTACAGAATATTAAGCAGGAGATTTTAATGTTATGGTTGAATATAATGCGGTTACTTTGTTGGTTGCATCAGGGTCGACTTGCAAGCGTTATGCATGCGTTACCATAAAATGAAGTCATTTTTATCATTGCTATTTGGGTTGCTTAATTGTATTTTAATGCATACACAACACTGCAAGCTGAGGCTGCGGAAATGGTTTAACCAATAAGGTAACCACTTTATTTTCAAATACACTACTATTTGGTAAGATACAGGCTACAGTTTGGGATTCAAACACAGTTACTCAGAGATTGTGATAGAAAAGGGAATAATTTGACTTCTTCAGCTACTCATATTCATATCTAAATATAGCTGTAGCTAACAAATATGTGTGTGGGATTTTCCTGCATTACAAGAGCTTGACCTGCAGGAATTATCCGCAATCCAGCACAGAAAGCCATGTAAAGCATTTCTGAAACGGATTTTGATACTGTTTGAAAATACAAACCGATATGGGGATATCTCAGATAAAATGTGAATACACTGTAAAATAAGTTGCATTAATTTAAAACTACACTGGATCAGGTTAATATGATTAGCAAAGAGTAATGCAATTCATCATTCATTCATTAATTGTGTACATACAGTGGTGCTTGAAAGTTTGTGAACACTTTAGAATTTTCTATATTTCTGCATAAATATGACCTAAAACATCATCAGATTTTCACACAAGTCCTAAAAGTAGATCAAGAGAACCCAGTTAAACAAGTGAGACAAAATATTATACTTGGTCATTTATTTATTGAGGAAAAATGAATCCAATATTACATATTAGTGAGTGGCAAAGTATGTAAACCTTTGCTTTCATTATCTGGTGTGACCCCCCTGTGCAGCAATAACTGCAACTAAAAACGTTTCCTGTAACTGTTGATCAGTCCTGCACACTGGCTTGGAGGAATTTTAGCCCATTCCTCCGTACAGAACAGCTTCAACTCTGGGATGTTGGAGGGTTTCCTCACATTAACTGCTCGCTTCAGGTCCTTCCACAACATTTTGATTGGTTTAAGGTCAGGACTTTGACTTGGCCATTCCAAAACATTAGCTTTATTCTTCTGTAACCATTCTTTAGTATAATGACTTGTGTGCTTAGGGTCGCTTTCTTGCTGCATGACCCACCTTCTCTTGAGATTCAGTTCATGGACAGATGTCCTGACATTTTCCTTTAGAATTCTCTGATATAATTCAGAATTCATTGTTTCATCAATGATGGCAAGCCATCCTGGCCCAGATGCAGCAAAACAGGCACAAACTATGATACTACCACCACCATGTTTCACTGATGGAATAAGGTTCTTATGCTGGAATGCAGTGTTTTCCTTTCTCCAAACATAACGTTCCAAACAGGTGAACTTCTACAAACGTGTTGTGAAGAGCAGACTATGATAGATCCCTGTTCTTTAAATAAAATAGGGTGCCCACTCACACCTGATTGTCATCTCATTGATTGAAAACACCTGACTTCAAATGAACTGCTAATCCTAGAGGTTCACATACTTTTGCCACTCACTAATATGTAATATTGGATCATTTTCCTCAATAAATAAATGACCAAGTATAATATTTTTGTCTCATTTGTTTAACTGGGTTCTCTTTATCTACTTTTAGGACTTAAAAAGTCTAAAGGTTTCACAAACTTTCAAGCACCACTGTAAGTGCAGTTTTTCCGAGCAAGGTTCACACAAATCTATTTACTTTTTTGGTCTGTTTTGAGAACATTTGACTCAGACCGCTAATCTCATTTCATTTATTGGAAAGGCTGACTTCAGTTAGATGCAACCCAGACCGTCAAAAGACCTTATTTAAACATACACTGAGAATGCTTAACTTGTGTATTTAATGTCGCCAAAAAAAGAATCAGAATTTTCTGGAGGAAATACTACAGTGCTTGCCACCTCAGGCAAAGACACGCAAGCAAAGGTCCTACTTAAGAAAAGCCACAAGTATAGCAGTCTAGACTAAATGCATGGTGGGCACATCCCCATTCCATTACGGTAAAGAGTGAACAAGCTTATGGTAGATACCCAAAGCAATGCCTCCTAATACAAGTCTTCTTATCAGTTTTCACAACTTAATCATTTAAAAGTTATGCATTAACTGGACTCAAAAATATACAACACAGGTCATGCATATGTACATAATGGTGTTTGGAATTGTGTCTGTGTTTTAAGTGGTTCTGGCTATATTAGTTGAACAAACTTGCAGAATAATAATAATAATAATAATAAGTATGAGGAATAACAACACAGTGCTGCAATGATAATAAAAATAGCTGCACTGCCTGGAAGAAATACTGCAAGGTTTACAAACTGCACTCATGCAGCAGCTCTATCTACTTTAATGAAAATAAAAATAAAAATAAGTACTACTGAGAGTGCAAAACGCCACACTAAATGCAAATGTACACATCCCCAGGCCACTAAACTCAAAAGTGAACATGCTCATAGTCGATAACCCAAAGTCACCTCCAATAAAAGAAGAAACGATAAGGAATTGTATATTTTATTGACTCCAAAACTACACAGCACAAGTTATGTCAGGATTATGTACGCAACAGTTTTTAAACAGTATGTGTGTTAAGTGGTTTGGGCTGTATTAATCACACAAGTGTGGAAGAACAAGAAGACTCCCTTTGACTCACTCAATAGTCACCAAATCAAAT
This sequence comes from Ancistrus triradiatus, assembly GCA_025084515.1. Taxonomy (NCBI): domain Eukaryota; kingdom Metazoa; phylum Chordata; class Actinopteri; order Siluriformes; family Loricariidae; genus Ancistrus; species Ancistrus triradiatus. Next base: position 124,051 of record JAJAGP010000461.1, on the reverse strand, counting down.
ATCCGGACGCTGCACTCATCCTGACTGGGGATCTTAATAAAGCACATTTGAGACTAGGGGTGTGCAATATTGAAAAAAAGATATCTTGACATTTTCTGGAATATTATCGATAACGAAAATTAGATGATATTTTGGCAGTGTATATGTTAGGTCTAAAGAATTCAAAAGTTGTTTGAACTCATCTCTCTCAACTGCCTGTACTGGCCCCGTGTCCTTCACAACGTAATTTGTGATAGTATTTGTTATGTCTTTTCCATCTGTTGCTTTTCTTCATAAGGCACTTTTTTTGCAGAATGACTCCAGGTTTATGGAGTGTGTTTTAATGCTGGTACCTTGGCTAGTTTAAGCCTGTCGTGGACAGCTGACTCCCGAAGTTTGTCATAGTCTTCATATTGTGCACTTGTGGTTCATTCACAAATGGTGAAAAAAAGTTAGCTGTCAAGCTGTCTTTAATGGCAAATGATTTTCAACATAGTTTGCAGATCGCTGTCTTTTAAGCAACATCCATCTATTCAAAGCCAAACAACCTCCAGCAATGTAGACGGCGAGGCTGGTGGTGTCTGCATTTTGTCTCCTGTCGCAGTTTGTTGAATCATTTTTAACTTCAGTCTTGTGCTCTTAGGTAGAACGCTAGCTTGGTTTGTGGTGCTAGCATGCTGCATGCACTCAGTGCAACGCAAACAATTATTCAAAGCTATCTCCATTTGGAAACTCTAACCTTGACGCCATTTTTCTAATACCAGTAAATAAACAAAAGATTCAACTAAGGAGGTCCTCCTCCAAGGAGGATGTGTGCAGGAATGCCCAACCAGAGACCGTGCTTCAAGATGCACTTAGTAATGCCGACTGGGACATGTTTCAGTCTAGCCCCGAAAACATTACCAAGTGTATGGAAGTGGTGATGCACTTTATTTCTACGCTGATAGATAAAATCATACCCATGAAAACGATTAGGGTCTTTCCCAATCAGAAACTGTGGACTGATAAATCCATCTGTGATGCCATTAATGCACACAATATCTCCTGTAACACAAAGCTTCAGGCAGGAGATATGGTCGAATATAAAGCGGCATCACTATATAGACCAAGGCATGCAGTTAATGATGCAAAATGGAGCTATAAAAGCCAAATGGATTCTCAGTTCTTGGATCACAACACCAGATGCACATGCACACTTCTGAGAGAGATCCCATATCGCTGTTACTGAACTTAATCACTTACAGAACACAATGTGAGGAGGACACAAAGATGATTGAATAGCAGGAAGTAAATCACAAATGGTGTTCCCGAGAGGGTTTAACAAACCTCCCAACCTGCCCCTGTATTACAACTTGGGGTGGGTATTGGAAAGGACTTCACTATACAATATGCATCATGATACAAAGGTCACAACACGATTATATCATGATACACTGCGATACAAGTTATGCTGAATGATCGGAGTCATCTTAATGCATTGATAATTCAGCAGACAAATTGAGATGATACAAATGATACATGATACAAATACCACGATATATTGCTGTATCAATTTCTTAGCACAGCCCTATTTACAATTATGTTTAAACTCATTGACACTGTCCGCTGTCCCGACATGCTTCAAGAGATGTTGTGCCCAAGTTTTCTACTCCAGCCACCCTGAATGCACTGCCCAGTGTCTCTTACCTCCATTAAAAATTATTCAAGAAATTCATCAGAGATTTCATCAGCTACACTCTCTTCCAGTCACTTGGATCTTCTCCAGTTTTCCTACCACTCATATAAATCCACTGATGATAGCATCACCCACGTCCTACATACCACACTAACCCATCTTGACAGGGGAAATGGGAAGCATCTGACACTGCCGTTTATTAACTATAGTTCAGCCCTCAACACCATCATCCCTCTCAGGCTGTATGACAAGCTGAGAAAGCCTCACTCTGCCACTAGGTACTGGCTTCACCTCCAACTCCCTATCTCTCAACACTGGAGCTCCACAAGGCTGTGAGCCATTTGTTTTCCCTATGCACACATGACTTACATTTCAGCAACAACTTGACATGTTCACTACATACTACAGCTACTATACAGAAAGCAAAACAGCTCCTTCAACAGCTGAGAAACTTCCAGATTTCTTCTGCTATCCTCATTGGGAAAATGCGGAAAATTTAAATTTAAAAAAATGCAGTGTCTCCTAGACTTACTTTGACTTTTATTTCATTGCAAACAGTATGAACCCAATATATTTCATGTTTGTCTGGTCAGCTGAGTTTCATTTGTTAATAAACATCCACATTCTTGCATTTCAGGCCTGCAACATATTCCAATAACATTTTTCCAACCCTCAGACGGCACTTCATCAAAAAACATAATTCATCAACAGCTGATATAATCACATAAACAAGGGATTACTTTCTCAAGCACAACAATATGGAGTTACAGTCACAAATGCCACTTAAAACAGATTATTTATGTAGACATCGTAAAGTCGACCTGTGTGATGGTTGTTGGTCTTAGACAAAGTATTTCAGAAATTGTTTATCTACTGGGATTTTCACACACAGCTATCTCTAGGGTTAGAGAGAATGGTCCAAAAAATACAAAACATCCAGTGAGTGGCAGTTCTCTAGGTAAAAATTCCTTGTAATGCAAGAGCTCAGAATTAAGGTAAGGGCAGACTGGTTCGAGCTGCCAGAAAAGCAACACTTATGTAGCCACTTGTTACAACCAAGCTATGCAGAAGAACATCCATGAAGGCACAACACATCAACTCTTGATGCAGATGGGTCTCCATAGATCAATCCATTTGCATACAGTGAACTCACTGTCATGTTCAACAAACCAGTTTGAAATGATTTGAGCTTTGTGACATGGCGCATTATCCTGCTGGAAGTAGCCATCAGAAGACAGTACACTATAGTCATGAAAGCCACAATTGGGATGTGGTGGCATGGGAGGTGGACCAAAATCTCAGAGGAATGTTTACTGCACCTTGTTGGAAATATGCCATGACGAACTAAGGCAGATAGTCCAATCCAGTACTAGCAAGGTAACTAATAAAGTGGCTGGTGAGTGTATACCACAAAAATTACTTAAAGTACTGCTGTATTGTGTAAATTATTGTGCTATTACTGGAATATTGAATGAACAACTGATGGGGCATCAGCTTTGTTTCATATTCCCTCTTTTTCCTTATTAAGTTTGAACTTACAGACTCTCTTGCTTGTTGGCGTTTGTTAACAAGACCCCAACAAAACTAAATACTATGAGCCACATGCACGGTCTTCAAATAACACAATCTTTTTGCCAACTAGCCCACACACATCACACAGCTCAACTTTCAAACCACCACATCATGTGAATATCCAGCCAGCAGTCTGTTCGCCAAGAGTGCTGGCATGGATTAACACGCTTCAGAAGTGAAATTCAGAGGTCTCAGGCTTTTCTCCATGTGATGTTTGTTGTTCCCTACAGCTTCAGAGGTTTAAAATGCTACAAGAACGTAACAAGACAGAACATGGACGCAGTAGCGCGGTGTTAACATGCTTTTATATATTTATGATCCATACTGAACAGGAAGAAAGGTCAGAAGTGTCTCCAAATTTGAGTGTGGTGTGTGATAGCATGCCTGTTCTGAAATAAACATGTATAATAAGCTTAGTTCCTTGCTATCTGAACGAGTACATATGAATGATAATTGTTAGTAGGTTAGTAAAGAGTAAAATGTTTAAACCATCAAACACTGTCAGTGAAATGTCTGACGTCCACCATAATTACAGCAAAAGACGGATTCGAAGCTTCACATGGACTGCAGGCGTCCCTGTGAAGGGGACCGAACTATGTTTGCCTTTCTCGTAAAACTTTCTTGAACATAAATCCTTAACACAAATTCAATGGCCGTTTCGTGTTTCCCTCTAACCCACAAACGCCAATAAACAAAACTATACCGTGCAGACCATCAAGTGTCATTACACAAAATAGACACAAGATCACATTTCCTGACAGCTCTGATTTTTACATCGACTTGCCGCCCAGATTTTCACAAGTTCCACAGTTGGTTGTTGATCGGCATGTGCTGAGCTGATGAAGCGTCAGACAGAAGCTGAGATAAGAAGAACCGAGTGGATTTGACACTTACCCAGACTGTTCGTCGATCCATCCATGTTTTTACCGCGCACTGTTTACACTGCCTTGAAACGCTGCTTTGTGTGGTGTGTACTATTCGTCCTGCTCATAATTTACGAATGTAAAAAGTCAAGCTGGTGTGAAGAAACACTCTTTGAAAAGCGCTGGGAAACGACCCAATGTTGAGAATAAAAGCGAGTCCACTCCAAAAGCACGCATGCAGGAAATGAAGCGATCTGCGGAGGCAAGTGCACGATGAGTAGGTGTGGATGGACTTCTTGCAACATACCAAAACAATACCGTTGCACTCAAATGCGGTTTCGAAAGTTAACCAGGAAGACTTTTTTTTATCTGCAGTGACGTGATCTATTTTCTAGACTGCCTTTGGTGAAATTCGCATTAAAAGGAGTGTCACTATGATGCAATACATCCATCAGAAAAAAAAAGTTATTCATGACAACTGCAAGCAAAAGTTTTGTTTCGATTCGCCACCCAGTGGCAGCCACAGGCACCATTTTATTCCTATAACCCACGTTCTTGTTTGGAAATTTTATCATCTTTCCCTGCTCATTGTGGACCTTCTCTCAAGGTCCTGTTTCAGTCTCGGTGGGACGTTGGAACTCAGGATCCGGATGGAACTGGGCGTTTGTTTCCTAGTCCTGAGAAACATGTCTTAACATTATTATCCTGAGCATTCATTTTTGTTTTTGAAAAAAGAGCCTTCCTAGGGAACCACTGACTGCGTCATAACTTATTAATTTTATGTAATACAGTCCATAAAATAATTCTACATTTGCAGCTGTCAGCTGAAGTAGTGAAATCCACAACTTCTGTACAGCTTCCCAGTGGTGTGTTAGGCATTTTTCCTGACCTTACCCTGAAGCTTAATAGCTAGGATGGGGCCTTTTATAGTCACCTATTGTCCAGTTACTGTCTTTTTCAGATTCAAATACCTGTATGGCAACTATAACTCAGCAGAGTCGTATTTTCTGTGGAAAATGACACTGGCATTTGGCATGTACTAATCAAAGAAGCAGCCATTAAGAACATGCAAGGTGTTTAAAAACCTCTTATGTTTGTGGACTCCCAAATATTACTTTTGCAAACATGGGTATTAGTATAGAGTTTAGAGGACATATAGCTCACTGCTGGCATTCTAATTAATGCCAAATATTTCTGATAAGCTATGGTCAGCACTCATGCAAACCAGCCAAAGATGGCAAATTGTTTCTTTATGGACTTTGTTCTAGGAGAACAGAAGCAGAATGTTGATTAAATGAGTTACTGGAAAGGTGAAAACCACCATGAACCTAGTACGAGTACATACTAAGAGCCTAGTATGAGTCTATTGCCATTTTTTGTCTATGTAGATTCCATGCCTGCATGCTACGTATTATGAATCTTTAAGTAGTGAGTGTAGCAGACCAATAATTTGAAGTGGTGCCTAAATAATTTTGGCCATACAGTGTACTCTTGTGCAGTTGTGTATTCGGGCCTTCTACTTCTCTGTGTATCATGGCTAAAACTAGTTTGCTCCCATCTTTCAAGCCATAGTCTTTGTATGAAACCTTTAGTTTCTTGGCAACCACATTTATACTTTATGCAATGTATTACTTTAACAAATCAACATTACCACATTTCTTAAAGAAAAAAAAACTGTATTGTTGGGGTATTTTGGACCTAAAATTACACAAGATATTGCACACAGTAAGAGGTTTTACTTGTGCTAACACAGTTATAAGGTTTCTCTAATAACCAATTAGTATTTATTGCTATTTGGACACTGTCATAATGGCTGCTTAACATTGGGCTTTGCAGTCAAATAATGACAAAAGCTAAAGAACTTCTACATTCATGTCTTTAAATGGATGAATTTGGGAAAATATAGCTCTGGAAAAAAAATGAGAGCACTCCAAATGTTCATAAATGCAACATCAAATCTTATTTAGTGAGTAAAAGTACAAGACACGTGAAAGCTGTGATTGAAATATTGATTTCTGAACTTTCATAAGTTAAAACATTAGTATTGTTTAGTTAAAAAAACAAATATAAGATTGTTTTCTTTGTACTATTATTTGTATTATTAATTGAGGTCTGTAATCATTGCATCTTCCTTGTTGTTTTGACCAGTTATCAATTGTCATTGCTGCAAATAAATGTTTTTATGTGGAATTTGTCAGTAATTTGTATAATAAAACAATAATGTTCCATTTCACTCAAACACATACAGTACATACAAACAGTAAAAAAGAGAACTGATCATTTTGCAGTGGTATCTTAATTTTTGCTGTATATAGGGTTTATTAATTAAGGAATATTTAAGCAGTAGTCATAAATGTGTGTAAATGTTTCATTAGTTCATATTATATTCAATACTTGTACAATAAAATTAAGTCTGCTTTAAGGAGTTTTTATTTTATTTAGACTACTGTCTTTTCAATTGAATAAAATGACTGGAAACTGATCTGTTTTTATATCTTAGTTACTCAGGCTCGTGCCAAAATGTAATTTTAACATCAAATTGCAACATTGGCAATACATGGCCACTGAAAACCCACCTTAACTTTTATGCTAACTTTCCCAATATGCTCTATACCCCATCAGACAATTTCCAGGCTAGTCTCATGTTCCTGTCCACATACCTAGTATGATTTTTGTAATATGAACCTCATTCTGAACAAACAATGTGCCCTGATGTAGGAGAAAAGATTAATGAATGAAGCCATGATATTTACTGAGCTCACTGTTCTATGTAGAGTTGACTTTATGATTGACTTCATTGTTAGGTCAATCAAACAAATAACTGTCTCTTGAACTGTCTGCCTTCATCTTTCAACAAACAAATGTGAGTCTGTTCTTTTTTTCTAATGCACATTGTGACCTGTATGTGATGTACAAAACACTATGACCTTCATGTCATGCTTTATTTCATTTTTTCATGGTTTAATCCCACTTGTCCTGGTCAGAGTTGCAGTGGTGGTGGTGCCAGTCACCAAAGAGCACAGGGTGCAGACTTCAGCAGGCCCTGGAAGAGACACCAGTCCTTTGCAGGGCTTGGTAGGGGTAGCTATTCCAGCACCATGGGATAATCGCCCAACTGATTATGTCTAACATTCCCAATACACAGTCAATCAACCAAGTGATGATGTCTTACCTCACAGTCAATCACATTCCATTAAATCAGAAGGCACTGCGGTGACTCACCAAACAAGAGCCTGCAGTCAAGGTGCTAAATATAGGTAACGTTTTTGTTGTTGCTTTAACCACCATTTCGAGTCACATAACACTAAAAGTAGAAAGGATTTAACAGTAAGTAAACACATATCTGTGAAATACACCATAAGATAACTTATGACAAAGATGGGTTAATACTACTTTGAGTAATGTGTATTGAGTACAGCAGTGAGTATGCATACTGCAGCAGTAAATAGCACACGCCATTTCCAAACAGTCACAGTGGAGGCACGAACTTAAGGCGGAACCAATGAGCGGGCCATTGTTTCCCACAATGAAGGGTTCTGGCTACTTCCCAAATCACCCCTAACCACTACGTAGGGTTCTATGTTGGGAGTTTTAGGCTATCTCGTAGCCATGGACAAACGTATAAAGGAGTGTAGACAGAGAGTTTATGAAAGTATACAATGCACTATAATAAATCACTGCCCAAATGTTGTTCGATAGAGTCTAAACAATAAAGCAACGCTTTCTGTATTATGTAGGGAAAAGGTGGTAGGGAACGAATGACGGGGACACGGGGACGCAGAACGGTGACGGACCGGGAAGTCATGCTGCCACCGGCAGGTTCGGATTGAAGGAGATTTGACCGATATGTAGCTAGAACTATGTGACTGTTGTTTACAGACTAAGTTGCGCAAATTGGCTTTAAACATAATAGCTGTGCATAATTTATTCTCATATGGCAACGGTAAGTATGTCTATCTGCTGTTATGTATTAGAATAGATCATGATTTCTGCATGATTAACGGACTGATCTTAGGACAAATTCCAAATGTCACCTTACTCCCTTACTCTATATAGGCAATAAAGTAACGGCTTGTAGACACTACAGTAGCGCACTTTTGTATACGTACAGGGCTATTTTGGATTCAGACTGAGCATTCTGTACTTAATATGTATTAGTTACACTGTGGACAAAGATATAGGGACACCTGTACTTTACACCTACTGGGCTTTAATGACATCCTATTCTAAATCCATAGGCATTAGGTTGGTTCCCCCTTTACAACAATAACAGCTCCCACGTTTCTGGGAAGACTCTGTACAAGATTTTCGAGTGTGTCTGGCAGTTTTTGTTAATTCATCCAGAAGAGCATTTGTGACGAGACGAGAGAGCCTGGCTCACAATTTCTGTTCTGGTTCTCCCCAAATGTGTTTGATGGGCTTGCAGTCAGGCTCTGTGTGGGCCAGTCAAGTTCTTCAACACCTTGTGCACCGGAACAGAAAAGGGCCTTCCTGAAACAGTACCTGCAATGTTGGAAGCATAAAATTGAACAAAATGTCTTGGTCTTGGCAGATGCCCTTATCCAGAGCGACTTACAATTGATACAATCTTACAATCCATGCAATTGTGGCTTAAGGGTTTTGCTCAAGGACCCAACAGTGGCAGCTTGGCAGAGGTGGGATTTGAACCCTGGACCTTTGGACCAGAGTCCAGTACCTTAACCGCTAGGCTACCTGGGATTGAACGAAACATCCAATTTAATTATTAAGTGGTGTGTCCCAGTACTTTTGTCCATATAGCAAATGTTGTACCAGTGTTTTGTGTTCAATAGAGTTAAATGATACCTCATGTTACCGTGTTTCCTCTTCTCTGCTAAACTGAGGTTGCATTCACTCTGCAGAAAGGATGTCATTTTACCATGAAGGCCGGCAGGTTGCTTTCACGTGTCCAGCAGAGTGGATGTATCCTACCTTCACTGCAAACTCTTCTCAGGCCTGTAGTTACAGCTGCACTTACTCAGCCAACCCCACAGCTTAGCCATGGTCAAGTAAGTGTTTATCTGGACCTAAAACTTTATTCACATCTGTAATTCAATCAGCTTTTTCTGAGGTATGTATTTTATGAGGGTAGCACAGTGGTTTGTATAAGCAGCCCCTACCATACCCTGCCCTCCCAGTGTCTAATATGTGGATCAGGATGAGTCACTGTGGCAACCCCTGATGGAAGCAGGTGACAGAAGAACAACAACATAGGCTTGTATTTAATCCAATTTCTCTTGTGCTTACTAGTGATGCTCTGATCTGATACTCTGGATTGGGTCTGCACCGATAATGACCTTATTAATCAAATTGGATGGACGTGACCAGTACACAGTACACAGTGATTGTTTTTATTAACAGAACAGAATTCATATGTGTAATAATTATTAATAATCACATTGCAGGAAAAGCTGTATCAGCTGGAAGAGTGGAAAACTATTTCTTACTTTTGCATTGTTATGAATTTCATATAGGGTCAAATGTAATAGTTAAGTTCAATTAGAATAAAAAAAAAAAATAAGGCTGTCTCATTTTAAAAATACTCAACATATCTGGAATTTGGAGGTATTTAACAACAGGTATGTGGCATATAAAGACCATCCACTCAGTGGCCCTTCACTTTAATTTCTGCAGTCTTAAGAATTACTGTATACAGTGGGGCAAAAAAGTATTTGGTCAGCCACCGATTGTGCAAGTTCTACTTATAAAGATGAGAGAGGTCTGTAATTTTCATCATAGGTACACTTCAACTATTAGAGATAAAATGAGAAAAAAAATGTTGGACATTGTAGGATGTTTAAAGAATTTAATTGTAGATCATGGTGGAAAATAAGTATTTGGTCACCCACAAACGAGCAAGATCTCTGGCTCTCACAGACCTGTAACTTCTTTTTTAAGAAGCTTTTCTGTCCTAAACTACTGTGCGACTACATGGTACGATCAGTCAAAAGTCCATTTCGGTCAATGTTCTGTTTCACAGAATGTAAACAGCGCATACCTGTACATTATTAATAATGTACTAATAGTATTAATAGCAATGTTTTTGTAATACTTTATTCTTATTTTTCATTTTTATGAGTTTTCTTGACTGATATCAGATCAAGATGAGTTCAGGTATTGGAATCGGAGGAGAAGGCTGGGATTGGTGCATCTCTAGTGCTGATCATTTACATTTTTTCCACGGTAACACTGACGGTTGCATAGAATTGTCCTAGTCTAATAGTTTTGTGCCTTTGTATTGTTTTAAGGTGCCAAGGTGGTTCCATAGCAGTTCAACATTTTGCAAGAGAAAATTTGACAATGCAGACCTTCAGCAAATATTAGAGCATGAGACTGAGAAACAAACAAAGTCCTTGGTCACTCATGAGGATCTGTTTGAGCGAGCGGCCAGAGATGCGAAGACCAAAGCCAGTTTCAACCGAGTGCTCGAAACCTTTAACAAGAAGGACATCCGCAGGCGTGGGCATGTGGAGTTTATTTATGCCGCTTTGAAGAAAATGCCTGAATTTGGAGTGGAACGAGACCTTACAGTCTACAACAAACTTCTGGATGTGTTTCCCAAAGAGGTGTTTGTGCCACGGAACTTCATCCAGAGGATGTTCAACCACTACCCCCGGCAACAGGAGTGTGGAGTGCAGCTGCTGGAGCAAATGGAAAATTATGGTGCGTGTGTGCATGTATTCTCATCTACATATACTTGTGAGGGACGAATATCCTGACAGTGTGTGGAAAATCTGACCGTTTTGCCTTGAGGTCCATTTTGCTTATTCTCATTCCTTTAATTACTTGTTTACAAAAACTGCAGCTTTTATTGAACAACCGAAAGAGCCAAAATATTTTGCTTTAGGTTACTGAGGTTAAGGTTAGGTTTAAGTGGACGTGCAGGTGTAGTATTAATTAGCTACTGTAATCAATGGATTGCTTGGGACTGTGGTGGTGCAACAATTAAGGTACTGGACTACTGATTCGAAGGTCCAGGGTTCAAGTCCTAGCACTGCCAAGCTGCCACTGTTGGGCCTTTGACTAATTGCTTGGATTGTGCCCTGTAAACCAGTCTAGATAAGTGTGTGTGCAAAATTGCTAAATGTAGAAGTGTAGCCAATGGAAAGTCCAGAAAAGGATTTTTTTTTTCCTTTCATAGCCCTAATATGCATCTTCATAGCTATAAATGGAGAATTATTGTATTTTCTTTTATACTCTATTAGAATATACAGTCACTGTTATTAGGGTCACAGCTTTGTTTATACAGTCATTGTCCATTCCATCAGTTTTTAAACACTTCAGTATCACTGCTGGACTGAAAATAGTCCACCAACAAAAAATGTCCAGCCACCAGCATCCTGTAGGCGGCATCCAGTGAGCACTGATGATGGAATAGAGAATGACTAACACAAACTGTACAACAGCAGATGAACTACTATCTTTGACTTTACTTCTACAAGGTGGAGCAATATGGTAGATGTACCTAATAGAGTGCTCAGTGAATGAACACAGTGCTTAAAAACTCCAGCAGCACTGCTGTGTCTGACCCAGTCATCCCATTAAAACACACAAACATCCTGTGATGAACACACAGGAGCTCGTGGAATTTGTACATATGTTGTCTAAACTGATAGTCAGTAATAGTGGGTAGAAATGCTTACAGCTACAGTGGGGCAAAAAAGTATTTAGTCAGCCACTGATTGTGCAAGTTCTCCTACTTTGAAAGATGAGAGAGGTCTGTAATTTCCATCATAGGTACACTTCAACTATGAGAGACAAAATGAGGAAAACAATGTTGGACGTTGTAGGATTTTTAAAGAATTGAATTGTAAATCATGGTGGAAAATAAATATTTGGTCACCCACAAACAAGCAAGATTTCTGGCTCTCACAGACCAGTAACTACTTCTTTAAGAAGCTCTTCTGCCCTCTACTCATTACCTGTATTAATGGCACCTGTTTGACCTCGTTATCTGTATAAAAGACACCTGTCCTCAGCCTCAAACAGTCAGACTCCAAACTCAACCATGGCCAAGACCAAAGAGGTGTCGAAGGACAACTGGAAGAAAATTGTAGACCTGCACCAGGCTGGGATGAGTGAATCTACAATAGGCAAGCAGCTTGGTGTGAATAAATCAACTGTGGGAGCAATTGTAAGAAAATGGAAGACATACAAGACCACTGATAATCTCCCTCGATCTGGGGCTCCATGCAAGATCTCATCCTGTGGGGTCAAAATGATCATGAGAACTGAGCAAAAATCCAAGAACTACACAGAGGGACCTGATGAATGACCTGCAGAGATCTGGGACCAAAGTCTGGGACAAAGGCTACCATCAGTAACACACTACGCCGAGAGGGACTCAGATCCTGCAGTGCCAGGCGTGTCCCCCTGCTTAAGCCAGTCAGATGAAACTAAAATAGAACTTTTTGGTAAAAATTTACCTGGTCGTGTTTGGAGGAAGATTGCTGAGTTGCATCCCAAGAACACCATACCTACTGTGAAGCATCGGGGTGGAAACATCATGCTTTGGGGCTGTTTTTCTGCAAAGGGGACAGGACGACTGATCCATGTTAAGGGAAGTATGAACGGGCCTGAATCACTTGAGGAGATCTGCATGGAAGAATGGGCCAAAATACCAGCTACAGTGTGTGCAAATCTGATAAAAAAACAATTGACCTCTGTCATTGCCAACAAAGGTTATGTTACAAAGTATTGAGTTGAACTTTTGTTATTGACCAAATACTTATTTTCCACCATAATTTACAATTAAATTATTTCAAAATCCCACAATGTGATTTCCTGGATTTTTTTTTCTCATTTTGTCTCTCATAGTTGAAGTGTACCTATGATGAAAATTACAGACCTCTCTCATTTTTTAAGTAGGTGAAATTGCACAATCAGTGGCTGACTAAATACTTTTTTGCCCCACTGTATAATGTGCTAGACCTGCTAATCTACAATATGCTCTATAAGGCAAATACTTGGCTGCGTGTGGCCATGACGAGATTTGAATAGCTATGATGCAGTGTTAAGTTCAGGGCCAAATACAGTATGTGCCACAAACACACTATCACTACAGGACAGCGGGTGGTGCAGCTGGTTAAGGTTAGTGGTTACTAGACTGTAGACCAGAATGCTGCTATTGGGCCCTAATGGCGTAATTGTTTGGGTTGTATACCACATGGTTCCTTGATTATACTATAAACATTTGCAGTGTCATTTAATGGAATGAAAGAGCAAGTCTATCATAGAAAACTGCCATGTTATTGTTTGACATGTTATGTTTAACTTTATTTTGACAGGAATCATGCCTAATGTGGAAACAAAAGTCCTGCTGGTTCAAATATTTGGAGACAAGAGCCATCCGATGAGGAAATACCAGCGTATCATGTACTGGTTTCCTAAGTTCAAGAATCAGAACCCCTTCCCAGTGCCCCATGAGCTTCCACAAGACCCTGTGGACCTTGCCCGCTTCAGCCTCACTCGCATCGCGAATGACCTGGATGCTAAGGTTACGGTTTACCAGGTAACCGTTTGCACAGTGTACTGTTGGGTGATGCGTCACAGAAATAGTTAGTTGTGTTGTGATCTTTGTAAAACTGTAAGTGTTGCATTTGTATTTGGTGTTTTAAGCCTTTGATTCTGCATACTGATTTCTGCATGTGCATAGAAACTTCACTACAGAACGTTGATGTTGCAACTTTTTAAGATCACAGTGCTTTGTGTGTAGGAACAAATGAGTAATTGAATCGAAACTAAGAATCCCAGTTTCACTCATCTGCTTGCTGTCCAATTTCAGCTCCCTTCAACACACATCACCGAGACAGGAGAAGAAATCTCGAGACCGCATATTGTAGGTATGACACTTTTATGAGGATTCTAACAGATATAAACTTGCTTTAGTTAATAGGTCAAGAATACCGTATTTTTCGGACCATAAAGCGCTCTGGATTATAAGACGCAATATCAACGATCGACTGCTAACGGATCTATGTTCATACATTAAAGCGCACCGGGTTATAAGACGCATGAAAATGAAACAAAACTCTTAAGTTCCCTCGGAAGCTCAGTTTGGGTCTTTACCTGGCGCAGGGCGTCTTCTTGCTTCCTCCACTTCCGTACCATTGATTCGTTAATGTTGAATTCTCTCGCAGCTGCTCTATGTCCATGTTGTACTGCGTGACTGATAGCGTTGTGTTTGAAATCCGCTTCGAAAATAAATGAATGAATGCACGTACCCTAATGCTGAAGCACATACCGTATTACTCCGCTATGCTGCGCACTACGGTGGCCGTAAGCTTCGTAACTTACCAAGACCGTGCTAAAACATTGTGACAGATTTATGAGCGCTGTGTACCATCTACAATCGGTTCTAGGTCAGAAAGCATAACCAGAATTAATTCATACATTAGACGCACCGCATTTTAAGGCGCACTGTCGATTTTTGAGAAAGTTAAAAAATTTTATGCGCGCCTTATGGTCCGAAAAATACGGTATATCCCAATCCTGTGGTCTTTATTAATATATGTTGTTTTTATGTGTGAATATATTAGGATCCTTGTTTACTTTCCATACGGCTTAACGTAATTCAGGGTCACGGGGAGCTTGGCCCTAACTGACAGCACAGGGTGCAAGACAGGAACCAACCTTAGACAGGGTGCAGTCCATGGCAGGGCATATGCACACACAGTGACATGTGGCTCTTTATAGACACCAGCAGACCTCATGCATGCATTGAGAAAACAGACATGGGGAGAACATGTATGACTAACACAGGTGGAGTCTGGGCCAGGAGTCTTATGTGCTTTAAAGGGGTTCACATTACTGTTGAATCTCACACATGTGACTCTGGATGATTTATATCATCTTAATATAAGTAAATAACCAAGTATAATATATTTGTCTCGTTTGTTAGTTCTCTTTATCTACTTTTAGGACTTGTTTGAAAGTCTGATGATGTTTTAGGTCATATTTATACACAGAAATATAGAATGTTCTAAAGGATTCACAAACTTTCAAGCACCACTATAAGCATACAAGGTACACTGCAGTACTCTCTAAAAGCTGCTCTTTTGTAACACACACATATATATATATATATATATATATATAGTGCACTTACAATGCTTTTAGAAAGACTTCAAACCATTTCACCTTTTTCATATTTTGTTTGGTTGAGGGCTTGTGTCCTCATTCTACACCCAATACCCCATACTGAAAAAGTGAAAACAGAATTTTAGAACTTTGTGCAAATGTATTAAAAAGGAAAAACGAACTTTTCGCATGGACATAAGTATTCAGACCCTTTACTATGAAACTTGACATTTAGCTCTGGGGATCTTCCATTTCTCTTGATCTTCTTAGAGGTGTTTCTACACCTTGATTGGAGTCCACCTGTGGTAAATTCAATTGATTGGACATGATGTGGAAATACACACACTTGTCTATATAAGGTCTCACAACTAACAATGCATAACAACATGAAAACCAAGCCACGAGGAGGAAAGAACTGCCTGTAGAGCTCAGAGACAGGTTTGTGGAGAAAGCCACAACATTCTGCTGCACTGAAAGTTCCCAAGAGCATAGTGGCCTCCATAATTCTTATATGAAAGAAGTTTGGGACAACCATGACTCTTCCCCATCTGCACACATGAACTTTAAGTGCAGCAGATTTTTTTGTAGACTTCTCCAGATCTGTGCCTCCACACACTCCTGTCTCTGAGCTCTACAGGCAGGTCTTTCCTCCTCATGGCTTAGTTTTTGCTCTGATATGCATTGTTCGATTTGAGACCTTATCTAAACAGGTGTGTGTCTTTCCAAATCATGTTCAGTCACCTGAATTTACCACTGGTGGACTCCAGTTAAGGTGTAGAAACATCTCAAAGATGATCAAGAGAAATGGGAAATCCCCAGAGCTAAATGTATCATAGTAAAGGGTCTGAATACATGTATGTCCTTGCAAAATTTAAGTTTTTCCTTTTTAATAAATTTGCAAAAATTCCTAAAATTCAGCTTTCACTTTCTCATTATGGGGTACTGAGTGCAGATTGATGGGGAGAAACTTTTTTTTCTTTTATTTTAGCACAAGACCTCAACATAATAAAAAACGTGAAAGGTTATGAAGACTTTCTGAATCCATTGTATATACTGTATGAGCTCTCTGTGGCTATTCTGTTAACAGCCTGGACTCTGCCATTTTGCATGTTCTTCCCCTGTGTGAGTTTCTTCTGGGTACTTTGGTTTCCAACCACATTCCAAAGACATGCATTAGGTCAGCTGGAGTGTTATATGTCCTGTTGTGAGTGAGTGTTTGCATGTGTCCCGTGGTGGATTGGTGCCCTGTCTAGGTTGGTTCTAGTCTTGTGCCAGTGCTGCTGGTTAGGTCCTGGCTCCCTGCAACCCTGAATTGGATTAAGTGAGTATGAAAATGAATGATAATGAAGAAATAAACTTGTATAAATGCAGTAGCATTATACAGTTTTATATGGTGCCAATATTTGGTATACATCTTAACTGTTAATTCTTGAAGGTACTACATTTAAAACTCTTTCTGCCCTTATTATAGGCATCCAGAGCCCAGATCAGCACTGTCTGCTTGCCAAACACAACCCAAACAGACCTGTGTTTGTGGAGGGTCCCTTTCCACTGTGGCTCAGGAAGACCTGCGTTCATTATTACCTGCTTAGGGCTGACCCTGTACCCCCTGAGGAGAAGGTAATAAAAGAAAATCTACTGCAGTGCTCTGGCCAGTACAAGACATCTTATATTGTGTGTATAGAGCAATATAGAGTGGATTAATCAATCAATCAAGCTACTGCTCTGAGTGTTGCTGCTCTAAACTTTCGTGCTACCTGGGTTTTAACTATGTGGTAATGAACATCACATCTCATAACGCATAGAAAATGAGCTGTGGAAATTGTCTGAGTAGATGTCAGGGTAGCTTTACACTATATGCCCAAAAGTCTTTGGACACCCAAAATGACATCCAAAACCAAGGGTAATACAGGCGCTTCGGTTTACAATTTTGTTCCCAGGCAAGCGATACACAGGTGTGATAGTCTCCCGCAGATGCTAGGTATCTGAGCTGCAGCGCCCTCAGTCTACTAATATACTAAACATATTTTGTTTTTGTTTTTCACTTTCAATACATTATTCATTAAATTACATGAGATATTCAACACCTTATTATAAAATAAGCTTGATGTCGATGATTTTTCCCGACTGTAGGTTAATGTAAGTGTTTAAGCATGAAGGTAGGCTACACTATATTATATACAGTATATATTAAAGTCCTCAGTTTATGATACATTCAGCCTATGATGAATTAGTCAGAGCGTAACCCCATCTTACATTGAGGAGCACCTGTAGGACTGAGTTTGTTTCCCCCCTTTGCTACAACAACCATAACTCTTCTGAGAAAGCTTTCCACTAGATTATGGTGAGGCTTTGGTTTTGGACAATAAGTCCTGGCTCACTATCAGCACTGCAGTTCACCTCAGAGGTATCATGATTCTATGAAAACCAGCCAAGTTCTCATCAAAGCTTGAGAAAACATTTCTTTATGGAGTCTGTGTTAGTAGGGTAGAGCAGAAAGCTGATAAATTGACTTGTTGGGGAGGTGGAAACCTATGAAAGCATCTTATTGAGAGTCACTGAAATGTTCAGTACACCTATTCTTTTGAATCTGTTACAGTGGGGCAAAAACCTATTTAGTCAGATACTGGTTGTGCAAGTTCTCCTACTTAGAAAGATGAGAGAGGTCTGTAATTTTCATCATAGCTACACTTCAACTATGAGAGACAAAATGAGAAATAAATCCAGGAAATCACATGGTAGGATTTCTAAAGAATGTAGTTGTAAATTATGGTGGAAAATAAGTATTTGGTCAGTAACAAAAGTTCAACTCAATACTTTGTAACATAATCTTTGTTGGCAATGACAGAGGTCAAACATTTCCTGTAAGTCTTCCATCAGGTTTGCACACACTGTAGCTGGTATTTTGGCCCATTCCTCCATGCAGATCTCCTCTAGAGCAGTGATGTTTTGGGGCTGTCGCTGGGCAACACGAACTTTCAACTCCCTCCACAAATTTTCTATGAGGTTGAGGTCTGGAGACTGGCTAGGCCACTCTAGGTCAATGAAATGCTTTTTACGGAGCCACTCCTTCGTTGGCCGAGCGGTGTGTTTGGGATCATTGTCATGCTGGAAGATCCTGCCACGTTCCATCTTCAATGCTCATACCAAATGATATTCTCCCAGTCCTCTTCTGGATCATCCATATGCTTTCTGGCAAACTTCAGACCGGCTTAAGCAGGGACACGTCTGGCACTGCAGGATCTGAGTAGCTCTCGGTGTAGTGTGTTACTGATGGTAGCCTTTGTTACTTTGATCCCAGCTCTCTGCAGGTCATTCATCAGGTCCCTCCGTGTAGTTCTGGGATTTTTGCTCACCGCTCTAATGATCATTTTGACCCATGGGATGAGATCTTGCGTGGAGCCCCAGATCGA
The DNA here is from genome assembly GCA_025084515.1 of Ancistrus triradiatus. NCBI lineage: Eukaryota > Metazoa > Chordata > Actinopteri > Siluriformes > Loricariidae > Ancistrus > Ancistrus triradiatus. The sequence goes on along the minus strand of JAJAGP010000461.1, from coordinate 105,452 downwards.
GGGAGATTTATCAGTAGTTTTGGTTTTCTTCCTGGTGTCCTTCGACAGCTCTTTGGTCTTGAGTTTGGAGTCTGACTGTTTGAGACTATGGACAGGTGTCTTTTATACAGATAATGAGGTCAAACAGGTGCCATTAATACAGGTAACGACTGGAGGACAGAAGAGTTTCTTAAAGAAGAAGTTACAGGTCTGTGAGAGCCAGAAATCTTGCTCATTTGTGACTGACCAAATACTTCTTTTCCACCATGATTTACAGTTAAATTCTTTAAAAATCCTACAGTGTGATTTCCTGGATTTTGTTTTCTCATTTTATCTCTCATAGTTGAAGTGTACCCATGATGAAAATTACAGACCTCTCTCATCTTTCTAAGTACAAAAACTTGCACAATCAGTGGCTGACTAAATACTTTTTTTGCCCCACTGTATCAGTAACTGTGACTGAAATAACAGAGATCACTTATTATTAGAAAGGTTGTCCACATGCTTTTGGATATATAATTGACTACACAGTCAGTTTTGGGTGCAGTGAGCAAGTGTTCAGTTGAAAGTCATTGTGGATAATATAGTCAACCGAAACTAGATTAACATGCTGCTGAAAGTGCTGAATTTATGTTAAGGAATGATGATTCCCAAACTGATTTCAAGACTTGTTCGGGGCTTCTCATGATGTGTCAGTGAGGTGAAGGACTAGCTATTAAAGTTTTGAAAGCACACTTTCATCATAATATAATGCACCTCCTCAAATATGTTTCAGTTAGAAATCAGAAACACTGTCATGCAAAATCTAATACACTGAACACGGGTCCCATCATGACGATTCAAATGAGCTTGACCAAACTGTAAACAGATTTTCCTTTTATTTTTCCTTTCAATGTTTTGACTAGTTCATTTACTACAACCCAATATTAATTTCTTTTCTTTCATCTAGATAGAGGAACTGCCTGATCCAGAGCTGACTGGTCCAGATCAAACCCTCTTCTACCCCCAGCATTTTGATCTTGACCTTAAGAGAGACTTGGGAGATGATCATAGCTTCGATGTAGATGATGGTGAGCACAGACTATGATTATTGGTACTGTATACTACATATGCACTTACTGGCCACTTTATTAGGTACACCTTCTTATTTTCTGTGGTCACTGTCCTTATTATCAGTTCCACTTAGTTTGTTCATCTGTTTCTCTACATGCAGTGGTGTGAAAAAGTGTTTGCCCCCTCCGTTTTTCCCTATTTCTTTTGCATATTTGTCACACTTAAGTGTTTCAGAACATCAAACCAATTTAAATTTTAGTGAAAGACAACACAAGTAAACACAAAATGCAGTTTTTAAATGAAGGTAGTTATTATTAAGGGAGAAAAAAATCCAAACATGCATGCCTTTGTATGAAAAAGTGATTGCCCCCCCCCCTGTTAAAACATAACTCATAAATCAACCACAACCACACCTGATTATTGCCACACCTGTTCTCAATCAGGACATCACTTAAATAGGACCTGCCTGACAAAGTGAAGTACACCAAAAGATCCTTAAAAGCTACACATCATGCTGAGATTCAAAGAAATTCAGGAACAATTGAGAAAGAAAGTAATTGAGATCTATCAGTCTGGAAAGGGTTATAAAGCCATCTCTAAAGCTTTTGGAACCACAGTGAGAGCCATTATCCACAAATGGCGAAGACATGGAATAGTGGTGAACCTTCCCAGGAGTGGCCGGCCGACCAAAAGTACCCCAAGAGCGCAGCGACCATTCATCCAAGAGGTCACAAAAGACCCCACAACAACATCCAAAGAACTGCAGGCCTCACTTGCCTCAGGTAAGGTCAGTGTTCATGCCTCCACCATAAGAAAGAGACTGGGCAGAATTGGCCTGCATGGCAGAGTTCCAAGATGAAAACCACTGCTGAGCAAAAAGGACGTTAAAGCTCATCTCAATTTTTCCAGAACACATCTTGATGATCCCCAAGCCTTTTGGGAAAACAAAAGTCAACAAACAAAAGTTGAACCCTTTGGAAGGTGTGTCTCATTGCATCTGGTGTAAAAGTAACACAGCATTTCAGAAAAAGAACATTATACCAACAGTAAAATATGGTGGTGGTAGTGTGATGGTCTGGGGCTGTTTTGCTGCTTGGGGAACTTGGGTTCTGCAGCAGGACAATGATCCAAAACACACCAGCAAGTCCACCTCTGAATGAAAGAAGACTTGAGTGGCCTAGTCAAAGTCCTGACCTGAATCCTATTGAGATGCTGTGGCATGACCTTAAAAAGGCCGTTCATGCTCGGAAACCCTCAAATGTGGCTGAATTACAACAATTCTGCAAATATGAGTGGCCAAAATTCCTCCACAACCCTATAAAAGACTCACTGCAAGTTATTTGCTCACCCAGTTGCAGACTAACGTTGCCGCATGTTTATGGTAAGATGTGTTAATATGGATCCTTAAGTGGATTGGAACTGTCTGTCTGATATCCGATGAGTTGACGTCAATATCAGACCTGATACTGATATAGGATCTGATCGGACCCATCTCTAGTTTTTAAACACCTCAGTGTCGCTGCTGGACTGAAAATAATCCACCAACCAAAAATTTCTAGCCCCCCAGCATCCTGTGAGCACTGAAGGAATAGAGGAAGACTAACGTAAACTGTGTAACAACAGATGAGCTGCTGTCTCTGGTTTTACATCTACAAGGTGGAGCAAGAAGGTACATGTTTCTTATAGAGGGCTCAGTGTCACTGCAGTGCTGAGAATGAGGCATCACCCAAATAATACCTGATCTGTGGTGGTCCTGAAATGAACAGTGAGTGTAGAAACAAGAAGGTGTACCTAATAAAGTGATTGGTGAGTAATTTTGATTTAACTGGGTTTGGCAAAACCTCTTGAGGAGTAGATGAGCAAAAATATTTCTACCTTTTCCACTCAATATAGTGTCAGTTTTTGTATTGGAGCTAGAAAGCTAATATAAGTAATGAAATATTTGGGTGTCTGTCATTTCCAATAAATCTTTCTATGGTGTTGTAAACTTTCATAACTTATTAGGAACATTAGCTTTGCTTCAGTGCTAGAAAAAAAAAATCAGATCCATAACATTGCACTATTTTGTTGTTCTTCCCAAGATTACCAGGTTTTGTTCTATTCGTGTGCAGAAGAACCTTATAGGTTGGTGTCATTGATTTCTCATATCTTTTGCTCAGTGGAGGAAGGGGCGATCTACGCCATGTGCATGGCAGGACAGAGTGATCAGACTACACTGGCACAGTGGATCAGTGGCTTGCAGGACAGTAACCCTATCTTGGGGCAGATTCCCACCGTGTTCCGGCTGGACTCTGGAGTCCGAGAGCTGCAGAGAGCCGAGGATATTCGCACTGATCCAGGACAAACTCACCACCCAGGGCCAGAACACGAGCGTATCATGGAGGAGGAAGCGGTGCACTCACAGAGGATGAAACAGTGACCGAGGGGGCAGAACTGAGAGACGGTTCCCAAACTGGAATGGCAACAGAGGCCCGACCTGTGTTCTGTGTTTAGGGTTGATGAAAGATGTGGGTTCTGTTTTCATCCCTGGAGTTACCAAGTCAAGAAGATTGATGCAGACTAAAAGACATAATTTGTCAGTTAATAGTTGTAGAGGTTGCTCTGTACAGCTGAGAATAGGTTAAAGTTCAGAAAGTTATTTAAAGAGAAAGGTTACAAACCAAATCCACATAGATGAAGCAGGTTTGAGGAGATTTAAAATGCTGATCATATTTGCTCTAATTCTCATACTTCCCAAATAAAAGCAATCAGTGTGGTCAGTCACGTGTTTCTTTTCACAACCCGTACAGTTTTGTTTGTTGTCTAAAAGGGGTTTCTTATATAGCACTATTTTTTTCTGTCTGTTTTTCTAGTCGATCTGATTTATCGTTGGAGTGTTCAGATTCAAATTTCAACTGACAGCAGTGATGTCACTACAGAGCAACCAGTGTCTGCTACATAAACATACACACACAAACCTGCATGCGGCCAAAAGTATTGGGATACAAACCTGCACGTGGCCAAAAGTATTGGGACACCAACCTGCACCCTTGTCCAAAAGGTGTTGCGGGACAAACACACGTGGCCAATAGTATTCTTAGTATTCAACATTGAGGACACACTTGCACGTGGCCAAAAGTATTGGGACACACCCACCTTGCATTTGGCCAAACGTATTGGGACACCAATCCACACCCTTGTCCAAAAGGTACTGGGGGATAATATTCAAATATTGGGGGAGTATTCAAAATTGATGACCGACTCGCACGTGGCCAAAAGTACTGGGACACAAGCTTGCCCCAATTCAAGCACTATTGTATTTCCTTCACGAAATGTAGATCATCTGTTTTTTTGCTTCTTTTAAATAGTCTTTGATCACCCTATGCTACCTAAATAACCACTAACGAGGTGGTTTTAATGCTTTGGCTGATGGGTGTATATACACAGGTACATTTACAAAAATACACTTGACTGCCTTTTAAAATGCTCGTCTTCTGACCATTTAATTTCTTTGCTTTACAAAAGTAGCACCACTGTTGTTCAGTCCTTCTATCAAACCCTCAGTGCTCCAAACCTAAAGCCATTAGAAGTTATGTGGGTTTTCCATGAAATGTGAAGTGCTGAGCTGCAGGTCGTGGCTTTCACATTCTCAACATCTGTTAGCTAGAAAACTACACTCACCGGCCACTTTACTTTTTTTATACATGCTTATACCTTGTTAGGCCCTCTATTCAATTCTTCACACATGTCATTTTTAGTTTGATAAGTCTAAATAAAATAAAAAATGTTTGACAGAATACAGAGAAAACAGTACGCTAACTATCATTAGAATTAAAACGTGTATTGTTTTCTGAAAACAAAACATATCATACAGAATGGCCTGCAGTGTGTAAAGAATACGTACATTTCCATATCATTTATCAATGGTCCACTGCAAAGGGCTAAGGTCGAGTTGTCACTGGTATGTTTGTACATGTATTCAGTATTAAACAGATGAGGTAAAGAATACAAGCAAAGACCCAGGGGGAGAATCAAAATGGTAGCATTTCACTGAAGAGCTCTGCTGGCTGAATGCAAACAGGCACAGGTGCATACGTTTATGAACATGAATGAATGTAAACAGAAATGCGGACATTTGTGACCAAAAGACATGCGTGTAAACTGTAAAACTGTCGTCTCTCTCATAGAAAAGTCTGCAGTACAACAAATGCAGGGCAGTACCGATAAAAACAGCAGCTTTAGAATTGGGTTGCAGAAAGCCAACAGTCCACTGGATGGAGTTGAGCGTTGGAGGTCGACCATCACTTGTAGTTTGTGTGGTGTGTCTGCAAAGCTGCCACTGGTTGGCTCTCGATGGCACCGGCCAACTGAGCACTGCTGAACGTGTGATGGAGTCTGGTAGGGAAGAGAGTTGTAAGATTTAATGAGTGAAACTGAAGAACAAGTGACCTTCTGCAGAGCACATATTAAAAACTACATTAAAACCTCAGCACCAAAACTCCCAGTATCCAGTTTGCCACTATGACGTATGAGGTATTTTAATCCCACTCCCTGATATCCAAACCACTAACCTGCTATGAGGAATGACAAGCTGAAAATGAAACCTGGAATGGCATTTCCCTAACTCTAATGGAATTTCTAATTTCTCTAACTGCATTTTCCACTGCCTAACTGTGAGAAGCTACACTTGGGTTTATACAGTGATTCATTATAAGATACATTAGTAAAGAAAGTCACTGTAAATCTGCACAGGACATTTTACTATTTTTACTTAAAACAAGAGATGCAACACCTGCAATTTTCTGGGCCGAGTCCGATTTCGGATAATTCCGATTTTGTTCAAATGTTCTGTTAATGGAAACAAATTTAAAAGAAAGACAGCAGGTGCTGCTTGCTTGTGTCTGGCTCTGCACTCTCAGCAGAGGGAACTGAAGCTTTTACAGTTCTTCCTCTGCGGCTTACTTTCGTCATGCATACTACAACAACAGCACTCACTCACTGAAGAACTAGAACGCTGAAGACATGGCTGTAACCAAAATAACACTAACACTGCTCCCTCATTAATACTGCACTATATGCGAAGAGACTATTTAGTGCACCAAGTAGTAGCATTGGAGCACCACTGAAATCTAACACTTCCACATCATCAGCATGCGTCAGCACCGATCTGTCTCATAAACAAATGTACAGTTTAAAGCTCGAACTGTGTTTAAAGCAGAATTGAATTGTGAATTAATGTGTGTGGCTGCGTTTGTGACCGGCACAGAATCGGTTATGAGACTTATTGGCCTATCACAGTGAAAACTGGCCCATTTTGGTCACCAGCCGATTGATCGCTGCATCTCTACTTAAAACCCCAAACGTTTACTAGAAAGTAACTTGAAGAGAGGATGTGGTGTACTCGTATATAACACACACACACACACAGTCTCCATTAAAATTACTTCCACATACATTATTCTTTCTGTCAGGGCATTTACTAATTGCTGTAAATGTAAAGAGAAAATAGACTATAGGGCCTAACACTGGTAGCTGTAATACTACACTGAAGTAGCACCCCCGCCCAAAGTAAGGGTTCACACCTACTTTCTCCCAATATGTTAGGATGTGTCTAATTTGTCGTCTGCGTCTAGAATCACTTCAACCTCAGGCAAGTGCTTCGAGCTCTGTTCTGAAAGGGAGATAACCAACCTCGTTACGTGACTGGTACAAATACCTGAATCTGGTAGTTCCAAATGCCAAACAGAATGCCTTTACCTTTAAGAGCATCACTGTTTTGCCAAAGCTGGTTGGTGAAAAAGCGTTCTCTCACTGTCACCAGCTCATCCCAGTCCCGTAGAATGCGTTGGCGTTCCGCCTCCTTGAGATGCAGAGTGCCTGGATGGGTTTCCTCTATATGAGCTCTAACTGCCTCTACGCTGAAGGTGTACTGCTGCTCCGCACACACCATGCACACCAGTAACTGATTTACAGCATCATAGTCCATAAGGTAGACGTTCCTCCACTCAACCTCTGACACGGACTCGTATGCAGAGTAATCATCTGACAGTAGACACACATCTGCATCTGGAAAGAAATATGTGGACTACAAATTAATAGGGACAACAGATTAAATAGGTTACCCTAAAACTGTGGCAAGAGTACAGTAGTGTTTGAAAGTTTGTGAACCCTTTATAGAATACATACAAGTGACCCAAAACATCATCAGATTTTCACACAAGTCCCTAAAAGTAGATAAAGAGAAACCCAGTTAAAATATTTATACTTGGTCATTTTATTTATTGAGGAAAATGATCCAATATTACATATTAGTGAGTGGCAAAGTATGTGAACCTATGCTTTCAGTATCTGGTGTGACCCCCCTGTGCAGCAATAACTGCATCTAAACGTTTCCTGTAACTGTTGATCAGTCCTGCACACCGGCTTGGAGGAATTTTAGCCCAGTCCTCCGTACAGAACAGCTTCAGCTCTGGGATGTTGGTGGGTTTCCTCACATTAGCTGCTCACTTCAGGTCCTTCCTCAACATTTCCATTGGATTAAGGATGACTTGGCCATTCCAAAACATTAACTTTATTCTTCTTTAACCATTCTTTGGTAGAACAACTTGTGTGCTTAGGGTCGTTGTCCTGCTGCATGACCCACCTTCTCTTGAGATTCAGTTCATGGACAGATGTCCTGACGTTTTCCTTGACATTTTCTTTTTTCTCCTGACATTTGTTCCATCAATGATGGCAAGCCGTCCTGGCCCAGATGCAGCAAAACAGGCCCAAACCACAATACTACCACCACCATGTTTCACAGATGGGATAAGGTTCTTATGCTGGAATATAGTGTTTTCCTTTCTCCAAACATAACGCTTTTCTTTAAATAAAAAAAAAAAAGTTATATTTTGGTCTCATCTGTCCACAGAACATTCTTCCAATAGCCTTCTGGCTTGTCCACGTGATCTTTAGCAAACTGCAGATGAGCAGCAATGTTCTTTTTGGACAGCAGTGGCTTTCTCCTTGCAACCCTGTTATGGACACCATTGTGTGTTCTTCTGATGGTGGACTCATGAACATTAACCAATATGAGAGAGGCCTTCAGTTGCTTAGAAGTTATCGTGGGGTCCATTGTGACCTTGCCAACTGTTACACGCCTTGCTCTTTGAGTGATCTTTGTTGGTTGACCACTCCTGGGGAGGGTAACAATGGATCATTTTCCTCAATTAAAAAAAAAAAAAGACCAAGTATAATATTTTTCTGTCTCATTTGTGTAACTGGGTTCTCTTTATCTACTTTTAGGACTTGTGTGAAAATCTGATGATGTTTTAGGTCATATTAATGCAGAAATATAGAAAATTCTAAAGGGTTCACAAACTTTCAAGCACCACTGTAGTAGTTACTGTATTTGGCCATGAATAGCTACTCAGACATAAAGTGATAAATAAAATAAAGAATCCCATTCATGGATCCTAATATGTTTACATTTACATTTATGTCATTTAGCAGACGCCCTTATCCAGAGAGACTTACAATTGGTACAGTCTTACAATTCAAGCAGTTGTGGGTTAAGGGCCTTGCTCAAGGACCCAACAGTGGCAGTTTGGCAGAGGTGGGATTTGAACCCTGGACCTTCTGGTCCAGAGTCCATTACCTTAACCGCTAGGCCACCACAGTCCCACCAAAAGAGAATACCAGTGACAATCACAGAAATACTTTTACAGTGTGTATACAGTTATTACAGGTGAGTTTATGGATGATCATACCTTTTAGAGGTTCAGTCTGACTTTGTTCTGGAATATAGCTGTGTCTCTCAGGGACTGTGTTACTGCTGCTGCAAAAACAAAACCCTTTAGTAAACTAAATGCTAAAAACTAGAAAAAAAAATGCCTCCAAACCTAACTAAAATAAAATAACAACAGATACACATCTGTTTCATTTTCTTTCTTCTCCAAAAAAGTAGCCCATTTCTCACATTCAGCTAGATGAAAAAAAAAAAACTGTTATTGATAGACCATTAATGTTAGTCACAATAAATGTTTCCAAGAGTGTGCATTGGGGATTCAGAATCAGTTTTATTTGCCAAGTATGTTTCCACAAGCAAGGAATTTGTTGCCGCCTAATGGTATCTCTTTACAATCTACAGACCATTTACACATGCTAAACAACTGCAGATATACAAACATATATACAGAGATAGCAAAAAAAATTAATAATATAATACCTAAAGTGCAAATGTGGCATGTAAACACCAGTAATGAGCCTCCATATTGACAGACTACTCCAGTTTCCTCCCACATTCCAAATCACATTAAGTTATCTACTATGTGTGTGTGTGCACATGTGCCCACTGATTGGCACCCTGTCCAGGGCTGGTTCACACCTTGCGACATAGGTCCAAGCCCTCCTCTTTCATTGGTCAAGATCAGTTTCTGACTTTTGAAATATTATAGCAGTTAGCACAATGTTATGTTACTCCAATACTGTCAAACCCTTGTGTGTAGTGTGTGCAACTGTGTATTTTGCAAATGTGCATTTCTCTCAGGTGTTGGCACAGTTGTCCAAACCCTCCTGCCGCAACTGGTTGAGAAGCTACAGGAAAATCAACATTTTCTCTTTCAACGGTTCCATTACGCTCTTGCTCCTCTATTTCTTTCCATTAAAAGGGCATGGTGACAGTAAAAATAGAGACATGCAATGTCGCTGTTAACATCTATACTATATCATTCTGCTGTGTTTAAAAGTATTCTGCTGCACAGTAACATCTAATTTATACAGGTTCTGTGCTAATCTTTTATGGGTACAGTAGCTTGGTTTTGTCTCCATCCTTAGATTTGGGCTGATATAGATCACCTTCTCTTGAGATTCAGTTCATGGACAGATGTCCTGACATTTTACTTTAGAATTCTCTGATATCATTCAGAATTCATTGTTCCATCAATGATGGCAAGCCGTCCTGCCCAGATGCAGCAAAACAGGCCAAACCATGATACTACCACCACCATGTTTCACAGATGGGATAAGGTTCTTATGCTGGAATGCAGCGTTTTCCTTTCTCCAAACATAACACTTTTATTTCAAACCAAAAATTCTATTTTGGTCTCATCTATCCGCAAAACATTCTTCCAATAGCCTTCTGGCTTGTCCATGTGATCTTTAGTAAACTGCAGATGAGCAGCAATGTTTTTGGAGAGCAGTGGTTTTCTCCTTGCAACCCTGCCATGCACACCATTGTTGTTCAGTGTTCTTCTGATGGTGGACTCATGAACATTAACATTAGCCAATGTGAGAGAGGCCTTCAGTTGCTTATAAAAGTTACCCTTTGTTGGTCGATCACTCCTGAGGAGGGTAACAATGGTCTTGAATTTCCTCCATTTGTACACAATCTGTCTGACTGTGGATTGGTGGAGTCCAAACTCTTTAGAGATGGTTTTGTAACCTTTTCCAGTCTGATGAGCATCAACAACTTTTTTTCTGAGGTCCTCAGAAATCTCCTTTGTTCATGCCATGATACACTTCCACAAGAGCAGACTGATAAATTCCTGTTCTTTAAATAAAACTGGGTGCCCACTCACACCTGACTGTCATCCCATTGATTGAAAACGCCTGACTCTAATTTCACCTTCAAATTAACTGCTAATCCTACACGTTCACATACTTTTGCCACTCACTAATATGCAATATTGGATCATTTTCCTTAATAAATGAATTACCAAGTATAATATTTTTGTCTCATTTGTTTAACTGGGTTCTCTTTATCTACTTTTAGGATTTGTGTGAAAATCTGATGATATTTTAGGTCATATTTATGCAGGAATATAGAAAATTCTAAAGGGTTCACAAACTTTTCAAGCACCACTGTAAGGAGGAGACTGGTCACTGGTTGACATATGAATGGGACTACAGTACAGAAGCCCTACCCCATCATGAGAAAGAATCAATTAGCATACTGCTAAATGTGGGTTGGTGGCAAGTCTTGGCCTCTGTAGTGGCGGGATACAAAAAAATCTGTGTTTTCTGTAGTTTTTTGTGTTATTTAAACCCAACGACGCAAATAAGTTATATAATGTTTGTCAGATTATACCAGCATTTTAAATGTTGATTTCTCTTTCAATTTCGGATATTTAGGTCTCTACTCATTCAAACAGATAGGAGTCTGGTCTTGTATGGCTGGAAATAACATCCCGGAGCGAACAGAAACAACCATCAGTCACGGACTACTTCTCAAATGAGCATAAATGAATAGAAACTGTCCATGTACACACATTGCAAATGTGATTGTACAATCACAAGGGCTGCTGAGTATAAACACACTATGACTTCATCAGGCATGAATGTCATTTAATCGATTTTTTGTAACTTCATTAAATTGCCAAACTCGCCTCTCGCCAAAAATAGCCATTAAACAGACGTGGACGAGATAACGATATTAGACTCTACATAGCTTAAATTTACAAGTACTGTATTGCACCGCTCAACATTTGACCTGGCACATTTTGATACGTCTGGTCATTTACTTACCTTTGAACTAACTCTCCATTGTTGCTGGACCAGCTGTTTTCCAAGTGACTAACTGTTCTCGGGTGTCTGAGCTCTTTTTCTTGCGCTGCTTTCCGAGCTCGCTGTTCTTGTTTCTTTATTCTCCAGAGCATCCGCCTCCTTCTTATGGTCTCTTCTGCATCTTCATTTGCAGTTTCTTTTAAGTGACTTCTACTGTTTCGTAATTTGGTTGTAGATGGTCCGCTAGTCTGTGTTAGTGCATCTGGGAGCTTTACATTTTTCACTTGTGTAACCGTCACAGCACCTGGTTTGGTGGATGGAATCTGTGAGCCTCTCTGTGGCTGTGGTCTGTTCACCCGATACATCTCTGAAGATTTATATTCACACTGCGCTCCATCATACATCAGCTGCCTTCCATCAACTGGCGGCTGATAATTAGTTGACGTAGTGGGACTCAACACAACCCGGGTTGGTCTTGAAGTAACAGTAGGTTGGATAAAGTGATTGTTGGGGTTAGTGTGACTCTTTGCCACAGGCGGGTGAAGAGCTTGAAAGCTGGGACATCTCCTTTGTACTTGCTGAAGAGTAAAAACAATCGAAGTTTTACAAAATTTCTTCCTATTCATGTTTAAAGCAATGGTGTAGTGAAGACCAAATTTACACAATATCCTTCTTCTCCAAACATGCAGCCTGTAGCAAAGGGTCTAACACTTACTTTTATGGAGCTATAAAGCTCATGTAGCCCACTAGTGATGAAAGTCTGTCACCCAAATCTTATCCATAAAAGTATAAATGTAGTCTAGGGGCAATTCAACATACAAGCTTACTTGGTCTTCAACATAGTTGAGGACTCTGGACTGGCTGGTTTATTTCATTACTAGTACTACTGTTAATGTGAATGGCAAAGCTGCAAGCTCACAAACCAACGATTTTTTTGTAGCATTTACACATCGTTCATATTTTTGACTACTGACTGGCCATATTAACTCAAAAGATCTGCTCTCATTCTGACTGGAGGCTATATGCTACGCAATGTGAAAACAAGCTAGCTTGTTATTAAAACATTAAAACGCATGTGCAAAAAAGGAAAGCACAAAAAGAAAAAGTCATACGATAAATGGTAACCGCAGCACCGAAGGGCCAAAAGAGTTGGCGGATCAGACAGAGGCTGCAACTAGCATTCTTTTGTACTACCTTGGTGCCACCAACTGTTTATTTATATAGTGGTACTGGCTTGGTACACTTGGTTCTCGTCATTGATTTGCTCCAGAAGGCTTGTCTTAAACCAAGAACTATAGATGGATTCATGGATGGATGGATGGATGGTACAGGTGCTCCTTGGTTTACACAGGGGATATTATATCCATAATAAGTTAAATATATCATGAACTGAAGTGTTTAATGGGTGTTTGGTACAGCGGTCTATACTGTATCATTACAGAGCCTATAATAAGTAATGATAAGTAAGTTAATGTTTAAAACACTTACATTAACATACAGTTGACCAAAATTATTAACACAAAGCTTATAAGAAAGTGTTGAAAAACATCATGTAATTTAGTGAATAATGGATTGAAAGTGATAAGTCAAAGCAAAACACCTAATATTAGCATAGTTGCTAATGCTAACTGCAGCCTGTGTTCTGGAGCATTCACAGGCTTCCTTTCCTTTCAGGAGTGTTTTTGTTTTGTGTGCAAGATATTTAGGGAAACGACTGAATGTACAAACCCCTTTTATCAAGGTTAGTGATTGGAAGCATGCAAGGGTATGTACAAGAACACACCCTTGAGCACAAGAGCATGAAATACACAGGAAAACTATGCTTGGCTCCATCAATAAGACTGCCAATCATGGAACAACTGATACCCAGCTCAAAAAAGAAACAAACAAAAAAAAGTTTCAGGATGAGAGCATATACTCATTCTCAGGTTTTGCAGTTTGTGGTTGCATATTTAGGCATGCACTTAAAAAAATAGAATGCAGAAAATAGTGCCCCTACTTAACTTCAATAGCCCTGTTGAAAATGTCAGGCACTAAAGATTCACTCATCGGACACTTTATTAGGTACACCTACTTGTTTCTGCACTCATTGACTATTTTTTCAGTTCCTCTAACCATATAGACTGCACTGCAGTGACACTGATGTGGTGGTGGTGTGTTAGTGTGTGTTGTGCTGCTATGAATGGATCAGACACAGCAGCGCTGCTGGAGTTTTTAAACACCTCAATGTCACTGATGAACTGAAAATAGTCCACCAACCAAAAATGTCCAGACACCAGCATCCTGTGAATACTGATGAAGGATTGGGGATGAATAACACAAACTGTGCAACAACAGATGAGCTGCTGTGTCTGACTTTACATCTATAAGATGGTAGATGTTCCTAGTTGAGCACTCCAGCAGCACTGCTGTGTCTGATCTAATCATACCAGCACTAACACACCACATCAGTGCCACTGCAGTACTGAGAATGATATTACCTACCAAATAGTACCTGATCTGTGGTGGTCGTGTGGGGTCCTGGCCATTAGAGAACAGAGTAAACGGGATTAACAAAGTATGTAGAGAAACAGATGGACTACAGTATGTAATTACAAAAGTACATCTATATGGTAAACGGAACTGATAAAAATGGACAATGAGTGTACAGACAAGGTGGCATACCTAATAAAGTGATCGGTGAGTGCATCTCGTCTGACTGCATATACAGTGGGGAAAAAAGTTCTCCGACTTAGAAAGATGAGAGAGGTCTGTAATTTTCATCATAGCTACACTTCAACTATGAGAAACAAAATGAGAAACAAATCCAGGAAATCCCGTTGTAGGATTTTTTAAGAATTTAATTGTAAATTATGGTGGAAAATAAGTATTTGGTCAATAAGAAAGGTTCAACTCAATATCTTGTAACATAACCTTTGTTGGCAATGACAGAAGTCAAACGGTTCCTGTAAGTCTTCACCAGGTTTGCACACACTGTAGCTGGTATTTTGGCCCATTCCTCCATGCAGATCTCCTCTAGAGCAGTGATGTTTTTTTTCCCCGATCAAAGGAGATTATCAATGGTCTTTTATGTCTTCCATTTTCTTACAATTGCTCCCACAGTTGATTTATTCACACCAACCTGCTTGCCTATTGTAGATTCACTCTTCCCAGCCTGCTGCAGATCTACAATTTTCTTCCTGGTGTCCTTCGACAGCTCTTTGGTCTTGGCCATGGTTGAGTTTGGAGTCTGACTGTTTGAGGCTGTGGACAGGTGACTTTTACACAGATAACGAGGTCAAACAGGTGCCATTACTACAGGTAACGAGTGGAGGACAAAAGAGCTTCTTAAAGGAGAAGTTCCAGGTCTGTGAGAGCCAGAAATCTTGCTTGTTTATGGATGACCAAATACTTATTTTCCACCATGATTTACAATTAAATTCTTTAAAAATCCTACGATGTGATTTCCTGGATTTTTTCCCTCATTTTGTCTCTCACAGTTGAACAGTACCTATGATGAAAATTACAGACCTCTCTCATCTTTCTAAGTAAGAGAACTTGCACAATCAGTGGCTGACTAAATACTTGTTTCCCCTCTGTACCAGGGAATGTGGAGAATTGTTTAAAAGGTCTTCCAAAGCAAACCATTAAACAAAATATTCTATTACATTCATTTAAAGGAAGAGATACTAGAACAAAATGGTACCTGAGAAGGCTGTACAGCATCTTTGCTTCCCTCTTTCTCTTTAGCCTTTCTGGCCCTCTGTTGTCTTTTCATCACTCGCCAGTACTCTCTCTTTTTCTGAAGCTCACTGCTCTCATTTACCTGATGACCTCCTCTAGTGTTAGGAGGGCAGTACTGCTGAGGTACTGCTGACTTGCCGCTGCGTTCTAGTTCACCTCTGTACAAGTTGTTCACACTTGCAGCAGCTGGCAGATCATGTAATATAGTTCCAGAACCTGGACTGAAGCACGAACTATCAGCAGTGACAGTACAAGGAAGTTTAAGTGACGAGTCTTGGCATGAACTCAGAGTACCATCAGAAGAACCCTGTGTCTGGGAGAAATGACAGGGAGAGGAACTTTGTTTGACATCTACAGATGGATAAGTGTCCTCAGACAGGTCACACTCCACTACTTCAAACTGCGTAGCAAGGTCAGGTTTTGGGTATTTCTCCATCTCCTCTGGTTTATCTTCAGTTCCACAGGTCTGAAGCCTGTCTTCAACTATAGGACAACTACTATCGTCAAACACAGAGCTGAGAGATTCTTCCAGGAGCCTTTTCATAGATGCCACCACCAACAGCGTGGTGGACTGGCTGTCACCATTTGAAGAAGGCTCTGTCTCACTTTTGGATGCAGCAGGAGAAGGGGGTTGGGATTTGATGCCTTTAACATCCGTACTCTGGCTTCGTTCTGCGAGGGAATATACAGAGTCTATTGAGGGATAAATATGGTCTTGTTTTGAAGAATCACAGCTCTTCACCTTGCTGTTACAGGCTGTCCAATCGTTTTTGGCTAGCTCTTTAGCCTGAGTGGTCTTCGCCAGCTTTCTGACAACTTCAGCATCCAATGTACTGCTGCCCAGATTTGGTTTGACCAGAGGATCAACAGCGGAAATGCTCTGACCAGTTGACCTTTGGTGAATATTCACTGAGGAATTAATGTTACTACGATAGCCATGTAGAGCAGCTCTTGCTCGCACACTAACGCGTTTATACGGCTGTGAAATTGGCCCAGCTGAGTATGGTGAAGTCACAGCAGGATAACTGCCATGCAGAGCCGATGAAGGTTTCACAGCTGTGGGGAAGCTCACTGTTCCGTCGTCTTTGATAAAACCACTATTGGTCTTAAACGTGTTAAGGAGCATGTTCTTGTTTGGTGGCACCACTTTCTTGAAGCCTGTGGGCGTCTTTCGGATTTGCTCCATGATGCCTTGGTAGCACTTTGTACGCCAGTTAAAAGCGTCCCGTTCCTTCAGACGGGCTCTCAACACTGTAGAGTGCTTTGCTCTCTGCTGCCTCTTTTTGATCCTCCAGTACTCCCTCTGCTTAGCAAGCCGCTCGTCAGCTGTCTCCAATCTGTTACTTCCTTGTGGTATAGGTTGTCGCCTTTGAATCTGAGCAACCTTTTGTTGGTACATTTTGGATAGCTGACTATACTGGTTAACTGTTACAGGCTGCACAGAAATCCTTGATGAAATAGACGAAGTATTTCGCATATTCTGGGGGTGATTTGAGGCATAAACAGAAAGCGAAGGGAAATTTCTGACTAGTGATCTTGGATTACTACCTACTTTTAAAGCTACGGTCTGCTGTCTGTGGGGAGTTTGTCTGCGGGGTAAATTATACCTTTGTACTTCGATTCCACAATTAACTGATTTTCTCAGATCAGCTGTTACAGAGGCATGTTGCTTGGCTCCTCTAAAAACCACCGTGTTTGCGGAGGATAATGCTTGTCTCGGGGCAAGAGAAGAACCCGTCCCTGTGTTTCTTGGCCCTTTTTCGATACATTGCATCCTTTCTCTGTCCATCTTTAGCTTTTGTGCACGTTTTGCTCTTTGTTCTCGCTTTTTGATACGCCAGTTCTCCCGCCGCTTAGCAACCATCTCTTCTTCAGTCAAGGTTATGTCTGGTGTTTTGCACAGGGTTTGGCTGCATTTCGCAACATAGGCACATGATTTCCCACTTGTATTGGCACCACGTCTTTTGAGGTTAAGTTGGTCTTTAACAACCTTATATTCAGTGAAGGCCAATGATCTGAGTGGTGCAGAGCATTTCATTTGAGGGTTCTTTTGGGTGTTGTACTGGGTTGTAAACTGGGATACAGCGCTTCGGGGCGAAATACACGAGAGGCTGCTATTAAAAGCTGATGATCTTATCGATACCTTTCGAGCATCTGTGCTTTTTGGGTTTAGTTTTGTGTGTGCTTTAGGCACTGGTGTGCCCTTGGAGAGTGGTGCCCCTTTGAGTTTGACCATGGAAGCACCCATGTTAGATTCCTCACTGCTCAATCGGAGTTGCTCCTCTTTACAAATCACCGTAGACTTTGTATGGTTTTGTGTGGCATCAGTTTGGCATGAACCATCAGTAGTGAATGAAACACGACCACACTCAGATTGAGGGACATGTAAGACAGGTTCATCTTTGACAGACACTGTACATACAGGCTTACAAATTCCTGTTTTTGTAGTTTTGGACTTCTTATTGCCAACAGACTGCTTTGCTCTCTGTTCTCTTTTCTTAGTCCTCCAGTACTCCCTTTTAGAAGCCAAAGTCTCTTCATCAAATTCTGAAGCAGGGCGGTAACACTGCTTCCTCAGGGTCTTTGTTTTAGACATATCTGCGGTCTGTTCACCCCACCCTCACCACAGTTTAGAAATGTTGTACATATCAAATCACTTTTCTAGGGCATTTGCTGCTTTAGAGTGTCTTTATCTGCTTCTGTGTCACATTTTGTGGCCGTCTTCCTCTCTTGGTCCACTCAGGACTGCACTTGCGCTAAACAGCTGATAGATAGCTCCATTTTTGGCATCCAGTGCTACCAAGAGCATGACCTGAAAAGACGTAAAAAAATGATCAGTGAGTGATTGCAGATAGGAACTTCGCATATTAGGTGCAACTAGTAGAGACTATAGCATTTTGAATAGAGAATGGATTTTAATAATAAATTTGATAACAATAAAAATAGTGAGTTTAGTGAGTTAAACTGACACAAAACAGTGGTGCAGGGCTACAACAATTACATGTTTTTATTTACTTATTACTAATGGAGAAGGAACTGACCTCCAATCCAGGAATTGGGGTCCCATTAAATGTAAATGTATTTGCTAAAAAAAACACGAACTGAACAAAAGAGTGGCCAATCATGGATGCTTCCGCTAATACCTCCATGCCAAAGACGACGCTTGCACTTTTGGCAACATGCACAGTAACAATCTGGACAGACTGGATGTACCCATGTTTGGTGCCTTGTAATTCCAAGTTAGATTGTAGTGCAGTGTTTGTTTTTTCAGCATCTATAAGAGCAGGCAGACTGACGGATTAAAGGATTTGTTGGTAACATTGCCACCGCACAGTTAGCAGTCAGGCAATTTGATTCGGTCCTTTGTGTGTGTGTCCGATACATATTAGAACACAGCTTCACACTTTTATATACAGTTGCTGCCCAACAGTTGGGAGCCCAATTCCATGTTTAAAATATCTTCCCATGCATCTGCCCATATTCACCATTTTCATTCATCAATTTACCCAACTTCCTCCTATAGTAACTGCCATAGAATCCATGCTCAACATCAAATTTTGTTGCAGAAGTCCAGTTATGTTAGTTACATGGCTACCATTATCATTCCGTTAAAATCCTGCCTAAATCTGCCTAAAGAGTTAGCTACATGGCTAGCATAAAAGCCTATATACTACTTCTTAAATAAAACCAGTACTGTCCAATCTACTGACAATGTATTAATAATGTTTTATTATTTACTGAACATATCAGGATGTGTGTGTTTGCAAATGAAAGGAGGAAAAGAGCTGTTACAAAGAAAATGTACCTAAACGACCATAAGCTCCTAGCAACATAGGGCAGTAGGAAGCAAAGGTATGTTTCAGGTAAGGAACCTTTTTAACCACCCAAGAACTTTCTCCAGAAACTCTGAGATGGTTTTCACCACCATGACTCAGTGGTGAAATGATAAAGCAAAACGTTTCAGCAAATTTTTTTCCCCACAAGTGACATTGTGTAAAAACAAAAACATTGCAGGAATGTCCGTTATCTATGTTCCTACTGATAATCCACCAAAAGCAGTGCTTTATTGCTACATTATTATTAATCGTAAATGCAGACAGCAAGGGAAATAATGCAACTTCAATCACATCCACCTGCGTTAATCAATAAATGCATTAAAAAAAAAATGTTTTCCAGTGTTCACTACTAACAATGAAAAACAATAAAGAGATCATCAAGATTTAGTTTCTAGATTCTCAGTGCAATCTGCATTGACTATACAGCATTTAAATGCACAGTACTGGACCATGGATTCACGGTCATGGATTTCAGACACACATTCTTGCATAAGTATTCAGCCGCACTGAACTTTTCCACAATTTGTATTGATACAACCTGGAACTAATACAAACATAATTGGAATTTCATCCATCTACACAAAATTAGTCCATAATACTGAAGTGTGAGGAAACTCAATATGGTTCACAAAGTGTTTCACGCATGAAAAACATAAAAGTTGTGACTGCACAAGTATTCACCCCTATTGCTATGAAAACATTATCTGTAGTTCTGGTGCAACCAATTGCCATCTGATGTCCCCTAATTAACCCAACAGCTTCAACCTGCATCTGAATAAGGTGTCATATGATATCAATATAAATACAACTTTTTCTGGAAGGTACCAGACACACAATCGTCATGTAGACCAAGGTGCTACTGAAACAAGTCTGTGACAAAATTATAGAAAAGTATAAATCAGTGTAGCTATTAAAAGAAATCCCGAAATGTTTTGCCTTCCTCAGAGCACCATTAAATCCATTATTAATATATGGAAAGAATATAGCACAACTACAATTCAGACAAGGCCATCGACTGTGACCGATTAAAGAGGAAAATAATCAGAGAAGCAACCAGAAGGCTGAAGGTTATTCCAAAGGAGCTGGAGAGATCTGCAGCTTAGATGTACAATGGTATGCACAGGACAACTAATTCTGCAAACACTCCACAAAACGAGGCCTTAGAGTGGCAAAAAGAACGCCTTTCTTGAAAACAGCGACTTGAAATCATGTGTGGGGTTTGCCAAAAAGCATATTGGAGACTTCTGGGGAAAAGGTACTCGTGTGATGACACCAAAACTGAACTTTTTGGCCTTGTTACAAAGCGCAATGTATGGTGCAAACACTACTCAACACACTGAGAACAAAATCCCCACAATGAAGCATGGTGGTGGCTGCATCATACTGTGGGGATGTTTTCATCCGCATGGACTGTGAAATTGGCCAGAGTTGAAGTCAAAATGGACAAAGTCAAATACAGGGCAATCCTCAAATAAAGCCTGTTCCAGTATGTAACAGATCTGAGACTATGGTGGAGGTTCACCTTCCAACAAGACAGTAACTCTAAGCATACTGGAGTGGTGCAAAACAGGAACATCAATGTATTAGAGTGGCCAAATCAAAGCCCAAACTGCAGTCTGACTGGGAATTTATGATAAGATTTGAAAATTTTTGTCTCCAACCAATCTGACAAAGCTTGCAATTGTGCCAGGAAGAATGGGATATACTTATGCAATGTCTTCTTTCTGTTTAATTTAGATTTGTGAAATTTTTTAACACTACAAAATGTGCAAAAAAAAAATGGGGTGAATACTTGAGACACTGTAAAATAGTTAAATCGAATAAAATGTGTTAAACAGGTGAAAACAATAAATAAAACAGTCCAAAAGAAGAGAAAGGTAAATGCAGAATAAATAAAGAATATTAAGAAAGAAGACCGGTAGGAAAAATGAACAGAAAAAGAAAAGCAGAAGAGGAACAAAAGAAGAACAAAAAGAGTGAAATAAAAAGAATGGAAAAAAAAACAAAAGAAAGAAAGGGCATAAAATAAATTATAAAATAAGCAGAAATGAAGAAGGGAGTAAAAAATAAGTGAGTAGGAAGCAAAAAACTGATTTAAATTAAAATAAAGAAAAAGAAAGGAACTGGGCAAAGAAGAAAGATAAGGAAATAAAAGAATGAAAGAAAATAAAATAAATAAAGATTAATAAAATGAACTGAAAAACAGACATTGACAGAAAAAATAACAAAATAAAAATGCTGAAGAAAGCAAAAATAAGCAAATAAGGTAAATATTGAATGGCCTGTAGATGTAAAAGAAAACAATGTAAAAGAAAAAATGAAGTGAGAATAAAGTAGTTCTTAAAGAAAAATTAATAGAAGGAAAGGTAATGATTTGTTCTAAACGACAAAAGGTAAATGGATGACAGAGGTGCTAACAATGAAACTGAGGTAAAAATAACAGAAAGATAGAATATGAATTCGGGAATCAATTACAGAGAAAAATTTAAAATGGAAAGTAAGATGTAAAGAATATAAAAAGGATAAATTAAAATAAAGAAAAATAAATTAAAATAAGAACTAAACATGGGGAAGAAAGACGAGGTAAAGGAGAGTTGGGAAAAAATTAAGAAAAAGAAGGTAAGGTGGTATATGAAGACAGTGAAGGAAAAAAAATGAAAGAAGTAAAAAAGAAGGAAGGTTAATAAACAACAACAACACAGAAACAAAAAAGGAAGAGGGGAAAGAAAAGGAAGTATGGAACAAGGTAGAGAGATAAAAAGAAAAATGGGGTAGGGAAAAGACTAGAAAAAACCTTAAACGGTTAATATTTAAAAAGAAAGAACAAAAAAGAGAAGGAAATAGCTGGTCGGCGTGGTGTTAGAGTGAAACTGGAACATGCATATGGAGGTGGATGCTGTCACTTTAAATGCAGTCTGTGTGTGTCAGTGTGGAAATCATTTGTTTCATAGCGTCTGCATTGTGTTTAAGCGGCTGCTGCTCCTGCTTGTACAAAATCGTACATGAAAAGCTCAACATAAAAGTAAAGACAGTTCAGTAGATCTGTTTGTAACCTAACAGACTCAGGACCGTTTCTCCTTCTCCTTCTTCTTCTTCTTCCTGCTCTTGTCCTCACAGGCTGCGGTTGTGTCCGCACTCAAAGCTGCTGGCTTGCGGGTGAAAACACAAAAAGAAAACCGCGGATACCGAGGAAAAGAAATACACGTGTGTGTTTACCTGTGACCGTAATGAACTTTTCCTTATGAAGGGCGATACTTGAGTCCCGTCGGGACACCGCGCTTCACTTCACCGAGCCGCCGTTCCCTCTCCCACACAAACACATACATACACACACATTGCTGCTAGTAGAGTGAAAAATACCAGGATGTGAGTGTGTGTGCTGCGTCACGCGGAACTACGGGACGGTTAAAGGGACAGTACACAGTCATCACCGCACACAATATTACTGTTCATTCAAGAAATATCACATTTAAAGGTCTGATTTGCCTATATACCTTTAAAGCTAATGAAAACGCAGAGTACAGCGTCCGGTTTGGTGGTGGGGATGTCAAAAAAATAACTGAATAAGTTGTTTGCCAAAAAGAGAAGTTCAAGACGTCTTTTTTCATGTGAGCAGATGGTGTGAGTAAGACGGTGAAGTGCTTGTGGTGAGGCTCTGGTTTAAAAAATTAACACAATTTCGTAAGTCACAATGTGCTTTAATTAAATAAGACCTAATAAATAAGAGGTAGAGACCTATAAAGAGTCATTCTGGCCAGTGGGTGTCTTTTGCTTGTTTTTTTATTAAACTTCAACACTGAATCTAACAACACATATTTATATTCATAATGAGTATTTCGCAACTTAATTTTATTTTTACGTGGTTTTTACTATTACTGTTACTCAGTCCTGTTACTCTTTATATGAGTTCAGCACAGAACCACATGGTGCCCATACCAGAGCCATACCAACTGCTCTGGTCTATAGCATTAGGACACAGTGCACATTCTAATGATTTTTTCCAAAAAGTAATATTTTTTACAATGAACAGATGATACATGATAGTATGATAGTAAATTGAGATTGACCTTCTCAGTCATAGTTACAGAAAAAAAAAGAAATATACAGCAAAAAATAAAAGGGAACTAACGTTTGGTCTTCCCAGAGTCTTCAGACTATACAGCTTCCCACTGAACATGTTAAATGTGGTATGTTCCATAAAGTTACAGGAGCGGGAACATACTCAGTGGGTAATAGGACTGATTGAAAACCTAGAGATATGACTAAAATGTGTATATTAAAGTAAAATATTAGTAATTTCTTATTTTTAAAAAATTCAGGCATTGGGATATGGAATGACACAACAATGCAAAAACATATCATTCTAAAGTGTAATATTAGAGATCAGGGAGAGCTAACAAATACTATTTTTCAGTGTTTCTAGGTAGTTTTTGGTGATGTTTTAAATTATATATCTTAAATAGACAATTTATCACTGTTCAAGGCTCTTTGTTAAAATAATAAAAAAAAATTTTTTACAGTTAATTATATTGATTATCTATACATGTAATATCCTGGGGATGGAAATGGCACCCATTCGATGGAATGGCTCTAAAATGCAAGAAAAGGGCAATGTAATTATTCTTAGAGTGATCCTGCCTGACTGTACATTGAATATGAGAAATGTGCTGGAAAGATGAAGGACAGTAATAAATATGTTGTAATTCAATCAGATGTGCATTGCACATGATGTAAAATGATGTGAGCTAAAATGTGACATAAAGATTCTGAAAGCCAGTAGATAAAAATAAGTGCTTTGAAGAAAAATACAGTCATGCTTTTTTTTTGGATAAAAGGTTTACTGTTTGCACCAATAACTGTCATAATCAGAAAATTATCAATACATGTTAAGGTTTTGTTTTGCATGCTTCAAAGTAGCTTTATACCCATAAACTCTGTTACTGTAGCTCACTGGAATGTATTCCCTGTGATCATTTAAATAATTAGGTTTGGCTACATCCCTCTGCCAGGCACCATTCATTATTTACCTGATGTGTTAACATGGAAATAAGAAGGGTAAAAACAGATAAGTTAGATAAGAAAGAAAGCTAAGTTAGGATAAATGACTAGGGTGTTCAGGTGGCATAGCAAGCTAACATTTAGCCAGATACCACAGGGATCCAGGTTCAAGCCCCAACCTGTACAGATCAGGCTCACCTGCAGACACGACCGGCTGTGTCAAAAGGCAAGGAAGCCGGTCAGGGATCATACACCAAAACACTGACCTCTACCCAGCCCTCCAGTCCTGCGATGGACTGGTGTCCCATCCAGGGTATGCTTATGTTTGCATCCTGTGCTCTACAGGGATAGGTTCTGGAGCATCTGTGACCCTGACCAGAAAAAGCAGGGTTAAAAACGAGGGGGAAAATGAATGAATAGAAAACCAATGTAAAGAAAAAAGAAAGGTATGCTAAAAAACAAATGAAAATGAAATTGGGAACAAAGAGAAACAAAGAAAATAATATGGGAGGGAATAAAAGAAAAATAGTTAATGGAAGTCAAGAAAGATACATATTTTAATTGTTTAATACAAAAGATGTAAATTCACCACCTATTTCAAGATGCAACACAAGCAACATTTTTAAAAGAAAGAACATATATGGAGGATGGATAAAATTGCCCCCTTCTATACATATAAGCTCACAGATTCCAGAGATTGGAGACAAGAATACCATTACTCCCCCTCAGAGAACACGACTTTGCTTAGCCACAAATGGCTATGAGTCATAATCTCCAAAGTATAGGACAAATGTATTTCTGAGTGCCATTCAGAAGCATGTCATGTTCTTGTATACAAAGTAGGCTATATTTTTATGCATTAAATCATGCTAGAATTAGTAATCAGTTCTCAAGTTGCTTTACTTGTAAATTCTTATTTCGATTGCTAACTCACAATTTGTTGATCCAAAGATGCAAGCCTGTCTTTCTTTATCCAGTTATGTTAAGCTCAGTATACTTACATACACGGAGTAATTCTTTGGCATGCAATTCAGATTCAATCAGATTTGCCGTTTGCTGCAAATACCACCAAAATCACATAATCAGAGCAATGTACATGTAAAACTGTATGACTTTAAGGGCCATATAGAAAACTAAGTGGTTGAAGTACTGGATTCCTGACCATATGGTTGAGGATTCAAATCCTGGCTCTGCCAAAGCTGTTGGGCACTTCAGCAAGGATCCTAACCTTCAGTTGCATGGACTTTACCTAATGAGACAGTATCAAATGCGAGTTGCTCTGGAGAATTGAGTCTGCTGAATGCAAATGGGCATACATTAACACGTACACATTAAGGAGATTAAAAGGGTTTCTAACATTATGATTCACAGTTACAACATAGTTACCATTATTAAACAAAAAATATTATAACTGTACATTACCTTACTCTACATTGCACCTTAGCTTAACTGAAAATTGTAAACAGGTTTATTTCACTTCCTCTATGTATATATTAAATATATCCTCCTTCTGTACTCTTTTTCGACTTCCTTGGATACAGAGTGTTGTGAAAGCATTTCACTGCATGTCATACCGTGCATGACTGTGTGTGATAAATAAAACTCTTGACTCTTGACTAAAAATTCAGGAATGGCATTGTCCCCCTGCGGATAACCACTGAGGACTCAACAGCTTAGAATCTTTAAAAATAATGTGGATGTGAATGTGAGATGACTTCAAAGTCCCCTCCTTAAAAAAAGCAAAGCCCAGCACATGTTGTGTTTTGGACACTGGTAAACGATCATCTACGTTCAACAGCTTAACCATTACCAGACCCGCACTAACCAGCATATACCAGTTTGGACCAATATGGAACATGGAACTCATATGGGCTGGTCTTTGCTGTTTTTAGCAGGGTCAAGAGCTGACTTGATTAAATCACTGCTGCAAACTCATGTACACACCAGTTTATTCCTATATTGTTTCTATACATTACTACATTCAATGTCACTTTACAAATGGAGGTAGAAACCTTAAAAAGAAACAAATGCTACAGGCAATTTATTACAGGAAATTGGTATATATTGTCATATCCTTAGACTCATAACACAGGTTGTCCATCTCAAACACTAGCCAAACATCTGTATTGTTGACAAACTGAAGATAATTGCTACTGGCATGTTCTAGATAAAACATTGTACATATGACTTGTTTCTGAACTGAACATCACAAATATTGCTATAGGTGACCTGATTACTTGTATAACTAAATATTGTAACTAAATAGTTATAATAATAAATAAACAGTTAAATAGTTACATCATAACGGATGTCGGTGACATGCTGTAGATAAACTCCTGTATTGCTGAATTGTTGTCCATGATCATTTGTGCAGCCGACTGGCCCCATATGGAGACCACGTGACCGCGCGATAGGAGCTACTGTCCCTTTAAATTTACCCAGGAGCCCCTTAAGGAGCCCCAGGGGCCCCAAAGCTCGGCTCCCCACCCTGAAGACAAGCAGAGCCTCTGAAAACACACACGGGAGGCCATTGAGAAGCGGCAGAACGTTTCACCAGCTTGTTGTCAGTAGTTCGATGGGAGTGGAGCGCGAGCTGAAACTCGCGGCGCGTGGTAAAAGTTGAGTGAACTTGAGTCCTGCACGGCGAGCAGAGAGACCGACACCGTGCACACATACACACTCAGTAACGCGCTAATCCACCGTCCTGCTGCTTTATTGCCGAATGCTGCTGTGAAAATGTTGCGATCGGGACAGCGTTAGAACGCTGCCTTAGAACACGTGGTTCGACTCGATCGTGTTGGGTCGGTATGGAGGAAACCGAGCGCAGGTCGCAGTCGGAGACCGGGGTCCAGACGGAAAGCCTCTCATTGATAATAAGCGTAGAGGGAGACGAGGCCACACTGCCTTACAGCGCATCGGAACAGCTCTCAGCAGGTAAACATGCCATGATCCACCTCACAGTGCTCGCACAGATCGAAGAACGGTGTGTGTTTGCGGCGTTAATCCGGCTGATGAACAATAGCGCACAGCGGCATGGCCCTGCGCCTCCACGGGCTCCACTATAAACAAAGGCGGAATCGAGCACCATGCCATGCTTGGAGATCGGTAAGCAGTCGCCACCCAGCGGAAATGATTGCATCTACCAATGTGGCCCTGCGGAAATAATCCGTGTTTCGACTGGGGAAAGCATAACTGGCTAGGCCCCGATTAGAATTAGGGGCCCCAGCTTCGATTCACCACAGACTAATGATGATCTTGTTGATCACACCTGCTAAACATGGGCATGACCTGACCATTTGAAGCTGACCAGGGAGATCACCATCTCTGTTGGACTGTGGGCAATCAGGACTTACCTTAGACACTCCTTAGATACAGCAGACTTGTACATACATCCTTCAGACTGACTTTTTAGGTTTAGGTTAGTGTCTGCGCTTCCTTTACCTGTCCGGGAATGGAATGGGACCATCAACACAGATCACCAGATACTGTTTGAGAGGTCCCGAAACGCAGCAGAGGTAGTGACAAGGGGATAAGGGATTAGAACTACTATTACTGTGTCAGTTTTTCTGCCATGCTTTGAGTCCGCCATACTATGTGGTCACATGGTGGTGCCATTCCACTGAAGGACAGAAGGGGTGCATACCAGCTAGTGACTTCATATGTTCAAAGTCCATCTATGTGCTAATGATTGTATGTACGAGGAGGGTGTACCTCAACTGTGCACAGCTCAGGTCCTGAAAGTGTTCTCACAGTGTAAGTGCAGTATGCGTCGCTTAAGGTGTACAATGGGTTCTGTGAAATTACACGTTATACTAACTGGACATTGTTTGAATGCACATTATTTATCTTACGTATTGCTGTATGGGATACTGTAGTGTGCTGGGTATTGATTAAACAGCCAAGTTACTGCACGGTTTCCCATACGTAGAGTTATTTAACATCAACACTGACGGTCACAATTTTCTCTTGTCTTACTATTTAAGATCAGATAAGGATAACATTGTTTCAGTTAGCCCCTCCTTACTCTGCGGTCGTTCTCTGCCTCTCTCTCACTCTCTCTCACTCACACACACACACACACACACTTAATAGCTAAAGTAGTATATATAACAACCCCAATCAGAAAAAGGTCGGATATTATGGAAAATGTGAGTAAATAAAAAACGTAGTGTTCCTTACATTTACTTTGACATTTCTTTCATTGCAGACAGCCTGAATCCAAGGTATTTCATGTTTTGTCTGGTCTCCAGTTTGTCAACAAATGCATGAGAGATTATTGAAATGTTGAAAGGCAATGTTCCTCAAAGAAAGATTGGAAGGGATTTGTATATCTCTCCCTCTACAGTGCATAATATTATTAAACACGGGAGGAATCAGGAGGAATTTCAGTGCGTAAAGGACAAGGGCACAAATCTAAACTGAAAAGGTGGATCTCCGATCCCTCAGACGGCACTGCATCAAGAACCGCCATTCATCAATAGCTGATAGAACCACATGGGAAAGGGATTACTTTGGCAAACCTTTATCAAGCACTATAATACAGAGTTACATTCACAAATGTCACTTACAACATTATTGTGCAAAAACAAAGCCATATGTTAACCATGTAAAGAAGCGATGTTGACTTTGCTGTGCTCAGAGGTATCTGGGATGGACCATCACACATTTGAAATGTGTCAGATGAATCAGTATTCCAGATATTTTTGGAATAAATGGATGGCATGTGCTCGGGACCAAAGACAGAAAGGACCATCCAGACCTTTAGCAGCAACAAGTATAAAAACAAGACTCTGTCTTGGTGTGAGGTTGAGTCAGTGCCCTTGGTAAAGGTCATTTACACTTCTGTGATGGCAGAATTAATGCAGAAAAGTACACTGAGATTTTAGAGCAACATAAGCTGCCTTCAAGGCGACATTTTTTCCAGGGACGTCCATGCATTGGTCAAGAAGACGATGCAAAACAAGCCAAATCAAAAAAGGTTTGACTGAAGTATGTAAATCCCTTCCAATACTTCTTTGAGGAACGTGGTTTTAAACATTTCAGTAACTGTCTCTTGCATTTGCTGACAAACTGGAGATGATCTGCCTCTGCAAAGTCTCATGGATACTGCTTTTGTAGCAAATCATGATTACAATCATCTGTTCAGATCACTTGTTTGAATTCACATCATTATTTTGCTGTTTTACCTCATTACTAACCTTAAATTACATTTTTATGGAATGTATTGCAGGCCTGAAATGCAGGAATGGATGTTTATTAACAAATTAAATGCAGTTGACCAGACAAAACATGAAATATATTTTGTCTGGCCAACTGCTATCAAGAAATTGGATGTAAACATCTAAATGTCTGCACTGGACATACAGCTGTAGCCAGAAACTGATCAACTGAAGGAAGGATTAACACAGTTTGTATAAAAAATAGCTGTTGTTTTTAATAGTCCTACGAGTTATACAGACAAGATGGCTGTTTATAGTAACGGGACCAGAAAGTGTGCCCTGTTTGGAAAAAAACGAAGTTTCACCTGTAACTTTCAACTGTATTCTCCAGGATACTGAAGTTAATGTTCTATTTCTATTGTTCTGTTTTAGATGAAGATGACATGACAAATGGGGATGTCGGAGACGATAGCCAGACTAGTCTAGTCACTGAAGTGAACTCTCCAGGCACAAGCTACTGGAGCGTCTCTGAGAACCCTGAATCACCCTTCCTCCTGTCCCCAGTCCCAGGGCCATCTCGACACAGACCTGGTCCAGGTAAACCAGAGAGGGCATCACGTATGGGGCACAGCCGCATCCCCGGTCGAGACCATCGCCGCTATTACCACGAGCACTGGAGAAGAGAGTACCTGATGGACTTTGACCCAAAGAGGAACGGCATGATCTGCATGGTGTGCGGCAGTTCTCTGGCCACGCTTAAGCTAAGCACGATTAAGAGGCATATCAGACAGAAGCATCCAGATTCACTGCTGTGGAGTGCATCTGATAAAGAGGTGATCTGTTCAGGCTGGGAGAGCCATCTGAACCTGGACAACAGCCAGGAACCCTGCCTAGATTCAGTCATTGCTTCAGAGCCAGAGGAGAATCCGCATTCTGATAAGGGCTCTACAGGTGCGTGGTTTTGGTGGTGCTTTTCTGAACCTTTTCTTAACATTTAGTTCGGTTGCCGTACTGCTCCAGAGATCCCTGGTTTGGTACAAATCTAGGACCTGTGTCCTCGTTGATTTCCTCCGGGTTCTCTGGTTTCCTCCCACATTCCAAAGATGTTGTTAATTGATTGCTCTAAATTGCCCCACTGTCAGCCTGTTTGATGAGAGCAGTTGTAACACACCGACACAGAAATAAATATTCCTAACCTGAGACACTTAGGAATTGTATATGGGTCATGGACACATCTGTGTATGAAGGCTGTACATTGTAATATTCCCAAAATGAGATTCCGTAAGTCTATTTTGCAAGAAGTGGTTTGGAAATCTATGCTTTTTTTATATGTAGTATTAAAACACATGTATGTACCTTTAACCATCGCATTACGTTCTGTGAAACAGGACATTGACCAAAATGTACATTCGCTGGACATTACTGGACATTATAGCCTGTCGTCTAATTTAGTTATATATATATATAATATATATATATAGATATTATATTTTTTTTATATATATATCATATATTAGATATATATCTACGTATGGATATATATATATCTGTATGTATGTGTGTGTATATATATATATATTATATTATATATTTATATTATATATATATATATATATATATAATATAATCGATATATATGATATAATGTGTGTGTGTGTGTGTGTGTGTGTATATAGATGTAGATCTATAGATATATAGATATAGAATATATATATATATATAGATAGATATTATGATATATATAATTACATATATATATATATTATACACCACACACACACACACGTGTATTTTCCTATACAGTACATATATGTAGTGATACATTTTTTTTAAAAGTGATACATTTAAAACAAATTTCACACAGCTAATTGTACCAGCCAGGGTGGCATGGTGAAGCAAGTTGTTTGCAGTGTCGCCCCACAGTTCCAGAGGTAAAATTTTTCGCCTGGACAGCCTGTGTGGAATTTGCATGTTCTCCGTGTGTTTGCATTTCCTCCAGTTACTCCTCTTCCATGCGTTTCCCCCAGGCTTCTTCCCACATTCCAGATACATGCATTAGGTTGTTGTGTCTCTAAAGTGTCCTTGAGTGAGTGAGTGAGTGAGTGTGTTTGTGTGTGATGAAGTGGCACCACATCTGGAGCACTGGGTGTCTGTGCCCTGAGTTCTCTGTGGATATGTGCCTGTGCCCCCCTGCATCCCTTATGAGGAGATGCAGGGTTAAGATGAAAGCAGGTGAAAACGTCTATAATGTTATGTAGAATTGTATCCTTCGGCAACCATGATAACATGACATATAAATGCCCAAATAATTTCTGATGTTATACATGGAGCTGTATCCATACAGTGGAGTGTGAAAGTTTGTGAACCATTTTGAGATTTCTGTATTTCTCCATAAATATGGATACACAAGTCCTAACAGTATGTAAGCAGAAACAAGTTAAACAAATTACAGATGAAAACATTATATTTGCTCATTTATTTATTGAAGAAATTGATCTAATATTACATATATGTGAGTGGCAAAAGTACGTGAACCATTGCTTTCAATATCTGGTGCAGTAATAAGTGAAGGTAAAAGTTTCTGGCAACTGTTGATTAATCTTGCACAATGGCCTTGGGGGAATTTTAGTCCATTTCTCCAGTGGTCTCCTTAGATTACTCACATGAACTTCTTGTTTCAAGTCCCCACCATTTCTATTGGATTAAGGCCAGGTAGACAGATTTGATTTTTGGTAGAAAGATTTGTGTGCTTAGGGTCATTGCCTTGTTGTGTAACCCACCTTCTCTTGAGATTCAGTTCAGAAAGAGATGTCTTAACATTTGTCCTCATAATCTGCTGGTATAATTCAGAATTCATTGTTCCACCAACGATGGCAAGCCGTCAAGGTCTAAATTCACCAAAAAACTCCCAAACCATGATACTACTTCCACCATGTTTCACAGATGGGATAAGGCTCTTATTCTGGAATGAAGTGTTTTTCTCTCTCCAGACATAATGCTTCTCTTTAGCATTAAAGTAATCTTTCTGGTTCTCCCCAGACAAGCCTAGCGCTGCTGTTGTGATTAAATCCGAGCCTGATGTCAGCATTGCACCTGCCTCTGCATCTCAGGAGGCTCCAAGTTTTTCGACTCAGATGCTGGAGCGCTATGTGAACGATTCGCTGCATGCCTGGTTCCGACAGGAGTTCCTGATGGAGTACCAGGCAGAGGCGAGCAGACTGGTGTGCATGGTGTGTGGATGCTCCCTGCCATCGTTGCATCTAGATCACATCAAAAGCCACGTGCTGGAGAAGCACCCCAACTCACTGATGTACAGTGCTGAGGAGAAACACCGCATCCTGCAGAGCTGGGCCCAGAGCCACGGTGAGAGACTAGATATGCTTAAGCATAAGGGAGAAGCAGGAAACTGACATGGGACGCATGACGAGCTCAAAAAAGTGCTGGAAAAGAAATTGTAGAGCTGCAAGAGTTCATTAAAGATAGAATGGAGTGATGAGATACGTAGGGTTAGTTGAGGTGAAGAAAAGGAACAGGTCAGATGTAGAGGAGGTCTCGGAAACTGGGGATAAATAAAACAAACATGAAGGCTAAATCAATATAGAATCTAAACCTCGAGTGGAATAGACATGGTCCTGTCCTATTCCAAGATGTTCTTGTTCTTAACACACAAAGAATTAGGAATGCACCAAAATTTTGGCCACCTAGTAAGAGAAAAAAGACTTAATGTCAAACAGGGCAAGTGAGTGAACAAGAATGCAGTTATCGAACAAACAGAGCTGGGCACAGACTTGAAACCTCCACACTGTGCATGTATGGTGTCTAAATAGTATCTTCTAAATAGTATCATAGAGGAACAGCACAAGGGCAGCAAAATGGGAGCTCAGAATGCATTAGCGAGTGAAAAACAGTGAAGAAAGCACATAGAAAGGCTTCTGCATGTGAGATCCCTTGCCGACTCTATGATTTTTGGAACAGAACAGAACATATCAGTTGTTGTAATTAGTGCGCGGGGACACAGAAGCTGCTACACTATATAAACAAAAGTTTGTGGACATCCAAAAAACATTCAGAACAGTAGTACGTACTTTGCCCCCCACCTTTGCTGCTACAACAGCATTTGTTCTTCTAAAATGGCTTTCTACTAGATTTTGAAGAATTTTTGGTTTCTGATGTTAGACAATAAGTCCTGGCTCACCTTTGGCATTCCAGTGCATTTTCAGAATGTCTAATGGAGTTGAGGTCAAGGTTTTCAAAGTTGGCCAACAGATTCTCTATGACTGTGTTTAAGGACAGCAGGGCAAAACGTTGATCAGCTGACTTGCTGGAAGTGCAAACCTATAAATGTGGCATATTGAAATTCACTGGGGTATTCAATACAATCCAGTCTACTGCCACTATTTGTCTATGGAGAATCTAGAAATGTATGCTTTATATTATAAATATGTTACATGTGAGTGTCAATAATTAGAAAGGGTGTCCACAAACTTTTGTCTATATATTTACATTTACAGCATTTAGCAGACGCCCTTATCCAGAGCAACTTACAATCGATAGTTTTACAAGCCAAGCAATCCTGGGTTAAGGGTCTTGCTCAAGGACCCAACAGTGGCAGCTTGGCAGAGGTGGGATTTGAACCCTGGACCTTTTGGTCCATAGCCCAGTACCTTAACCGCTAGGCTACCACAGTCCATATACCACAGTCTATATAGTGTATATGAACACACGAGTCACCAACCGTATGAGTAATGGCCAGTTTTTCAAAACCTGGCCTCAAAACTCGGCTTGAGTCACAGGTGAGAATGGGATCAGCAGCTGCATGGGGATGGGCCATGACCATGTGAAAGCGTGAGCAGGTGTAAAGAACACTTCAGACTTTTATTTTAATGTTAAATACAAAATAGAAAAAAAATTTTTTTTTGATACCCTGCATTCTGTTTTAACAGCACACATTAACAGCAAAAATGTCAGCCATGTAAAATAATCACAATCTCCTGAGACATTTGAGAAGAGAGCTGCAATCACTGTTCAGTAGTATCAGTAATGCTTTTTTTGTAGGCATCATACTAGTCATGCAAAAGTATTGGTGTTTGGTTCAGTGTGTTTAAAATGTTAGGTTTTGCTGAAGAATATTTAATTTGCCACATCACTACAGACAATGCCAAACGCCTCTGATGGACTGGTGTCTTGCCTATGGCATGCATTTTGTCTGGAATTTAAGTTAATGCATCATCAGAGGCATTCTCTGTGAAAAAGCACTTCTTAAGTAGTCACTGAGAAG
Source organism: Ancistrus triradiatus (assembly GCA_025084515.1). NCBI lineage: Eukaryota > Metazoa > Chordata > Actinopteri > Siluriformes > Loricariidae > Ancistrus > Ancistrus triradiatus. The sequence continues at coordinate 70,965 of JAJAGP010000461.1, read as the reverse complement.
ATTCTTTACAAATACAGCTAACTAATGTCACTTCATAAACTTGACTCCACTAGAAAAATGCTTACTAAAGTTCTTGAGTTTAAATGTAAAAGAGCATTCAATCGAAATGTTGTACCTAAATATACACTGGGGGGAGTGAATTCGTCACAGCAGTGCTATTGGAGTTTTTAAACACTGTGTCCATTCACTGTCCACTCTATTAGACACATCTACCTTGATGGTCCAAAATTTATATGTAAAGTCAGAGACAATAGCTCATCTGTTGCTGCACAGCTTGTGTTGTTTGTGTACAACAACACATGGACTACAGTATGTAACCATAGAAGTGCATCTACACTCACCAATCACCTTAATAGACACACCTCCTTGTTTCTACACTCATTGTCCATTTTATCAGCTCAACTTACCACATAGATGTGCTTTGTAGTTCTAAAATTGCAAATTGTAGTCCATCTGTTTCTCTGCATACTTTGTTGGTCTCCTTTACTTTGTTATCCTGTCAAAAGGACCACCACAGATCAGGAACTGTTTGGGTGGTGGATCATTCTTAGCGCTGACGTGGTGGTGGTGGTGTGGGTTTTGAGGGTATGAGTGGATCAGACACAGGAGTGCTGCTGGAGTTTTTAAACACTGTGTTCAATCACTGTGCACACTATTATACACATCTACCATAATTACTCCACCTTGTAAAGTCAGAGACAGTACGTTTTCTGTTGTTGCATCAGCACACAGGATGCTGGTGGCTGGACATTTTTGATAGGTAGACAATTTTTGGTCCAGCAGTGACACTGAGGTGTTTAAAAACTCCAGCAGCACTGCTGTGTCTCATCCACTCATGCGAGCACAACACACTAACACATCACCACCACATCAGTGTCACTGCAGTGCTGAGAATGATCCACCTCCCAAATAGTACCTGATCTGTGGGGGTCCTGACCAATAGAGAACAGAGTAAAGATGACTAAGACAATATGTAGAGAAACTGATGGACTAGAGTCTGTAATTGTAGATCTACAAAGTGATTCTATATGGTAAGTGAAACTGAAAAAATGGAAAATGTACCCAGCAAGTTAATCAGTGAGTGTATACAGTGGGGCAAAAAAGTATTTAGTCAGCCACTGACTGTGCAAGTTCTCCTACTTAGAAAGATGAGAGGTCTGTAATTTTCATCATAGGTACACTTCAACTATGAGAGACAAAATGAGAAAAAAAATCCAGGAAATCACATTGTAGGACTTAAAATAATTTAATTGTAAATTATGGTGGAAAATAAGTATTTGGTCAATAACAAAACTTCAACTCAATACATTCTAACATAACTTTTGTTGGCAATGACAGAGGTCAAACGTTTCCTGTAAGTCTTCACCAGGTTTGCACACACTGTAGCTGGAATTTTGGCCCATTCCTCCATGCAGATCTCCTCTAGAGCAGTGATGTTTTGGGGTTGTTGCTGGGCAACATGGACTTTCAACTCCCTCCACAAATTTTCTATGGGGTTGAGGTCTGGAGACTGGCTAGGCCACTCCAGGACCTTGAAATGCTTTTTACAGAGCCACTCCTTTGGTGCCCGAACGGTGTGTTTGGGATCATTGTCATGCTGGAAGACCCAGCCACGTTCCATCTTCAATGCTCTCACTGATGGAAGGAGATTTTCGATTAAAATCTCACGATACATGGGCCCGTTCATTCTTCCCTTAACACTGATCAGTCGTCCTGTCCCCTTTGCAGAAAAACCCCTCATGCTTCACAGTAGGTATGATGTTTTTGGGATGCAACTCAGCATTCTTCTTCCTCCAAACATGACGATTTGAGTTTTTACCAAAAAGTTTTATTTTCGTTTCATCTGACCACATGATATTCTCCCAATCCTCTTCTGGATCATCCATATGCTCTCTGGCAAACTTCAGACAGGCCTGGACATGTACTGGCTTAAACAGGGGGACACGCCAGGCACTGCAGGATCTGAGTCCCTCTCAACGTAGTGTGTTGGTAGCCTTTGTTACATTGGTCTCAGCTCTCTGCAGGTCATTCATCAGGTCCCTCTGTGTAGATCTTGCATGTGGCCCCAGATCGAGGGAGATTATCAATGGTCTTGTATGTCTTCCATTTTCTTACAATTGCTCCCACAGTTGATTTATTCACACCAACCTGCTTGCCGTAGATTCACTCTTCAAAGCCTGCTGCAGGTCTGCAATTTTCTTCCTGGTGTCCTTCAACAGCTCTTTGGTCTTGGCCATGGTTGAGTTTGGAGTCTGACTGTTTGAGGCTGTGGACAGGTGTCTTTTATACAGATAACAAGGTCAAACAGGTTCCATTAATACAGGTAACAAATGGAGGACAGAAGAACTTCTTAAAGAAAAAGTTATAGGTCTGTGAGAGCCAGAAATCTTGCATGTTTGTGGGTGACCAAATACTTATTTTCCACCATGATTTACAATTAAATTCATTAAAAATCCTACAATGTGATTTCCTGGATTTTTTTTTTTCATTTTGTCTCTCATGGTTGAAGTGTACCTATGATGCTTTACATTTATTGTTATAGTAAAATATTGTTCTAACATAAGGCTGTTGTGTTTCCTTTCCCTACATATCCTTCTACATATTCAGATTCTGTGAGTGTAAAAACTGAGCCAAACACCAAAGATGAGCCAGAAAACAGCTCAGCGCAGTTCTCCACTTCAGAGACGAAGCCTCTCCTGCAACTCGGCGAGCCTTACAGAGTGACCAAGACAAAACCAAGTGCCCCATCTCAACGTTTTCCCAAAACAACGTTGAAGACCAGCTTCCCCTGGCATCTGCGTCTGGATTATTTGGTTGCTATTGGTCCCCCTGGCATGCCAGGCTGCTACTGCATGGTGTGTGCTGAACAACTCCCGCTGGCGAGAGTCACCAGTTTTCGCAGACACATCCAAGACAACCACCCCGAGACCATCAATCTCACCCAGAAGGAAAGGGAAACTATAGCTAGCGCATGGACCCAGGACGGGGCCGCCGAGAAGCCGCAAATGCTGTCAGAACTGGGTATGTCCAAACACACATGTAGGCTGAGGATAACCTAATAAAACATGTCATTCATTAGAACTCTTCCATGTCACATGGTGAATAAAATAGTAAATGCCAACACATGTACTATTTAAAAAAACATGTTGCTTGTTTCAAATTAAAATTTGATTTATTTTATTGTTGCTTTTGTTATTGGAGAACACCGGATGCAGGTGTTAAGTGTGCATTGAATGCGTTAGTCTATCACAGTACTGGCAGGTGTCGCTGTTGCGATTCTGGTTTATGATCCCATGAAAGGCCTCACAGACAGACACATACAACTAGTCATGTCTGCATGTGATGCTCAACCCAGACAAAAGACACTGTCAGGACTCAAGCCTGTGGTGGACTGCTGTGCCATGTAGTCATTTATATTTAGCCTGTTGGCAAATCAGCAAAGCAAGTAAGCATCAATTCGTACAATTGATCTCTCTAAGGTCACATTTAGACCTTGAGAAAATGGATGACAAAGAAAGCTGTATCCTGTTCCCTTATGGAATCTTCAGTGAGTCAACAGTATGCACTAATGGCATTAGCTTTTATAAGGAAGCTGAGCAGGATGAAATAAAACATAATATCGATTTTGCAATGCAATAACGTTAAGACTCACTCTTTATGTCATTGGTGCCACTTGATAGTGCTTTTTAAATTCTGTTGTTCCTCACAGACAGTGTATTGGTCATGTGGAATATGGATGTTAATATCTATTGGCTTTTGTAGTATTTGTGGTAGTTTCTTTTTTTTAATTAACATTAGAAAAGTTATTATGTTTTGTCTAAACTTTGTTGGCAAAAACTATAATGACCATATAAATATTTTTCAGTCCCTCTATTAGAATAAAACCAGAAAATACAGGAAATTTTTATGCAGTACAGTGGTACCTTGGTTCTCAGCCACCTCGGAACCTGACACATTTTGAGTAGAGAAATTTTGACTGAAAAATCTATTCTCGTCATTTGCTAGGTACTCGACGCACTTGCTTTAACTTGTATGAGTCGAGCCATGTGACTCATTTCAGCCAAAACTCGATTCACAATACAGTACATGGTGATTCAGGTTTATAATAGCCCTCAGAGAAGATGCACTATGTCTATCATGTTTCATCATGTATATCTTTCTTTTTACATCTACAGTACTGTATTCGTAGTGCAAATAATTCTCCATGGGTCCTAAGAAGGTTAGTTCATAAGAGCCAACCGAAAGCTGAACAGGAATTGAATGCTCCAGAACACAGGCTGCAGTTAGCTTAGCAGCTATGGAGCTATGCTTGCACCCTGAGTAAGTGAAAAGTGTTTTATGCTTTTTACTTTCAAACCGTTACTCACTAAATTACATGAGATTTTCAAAACTTCATAGCTTTGTGTTAATGATTTTGGCCACCTGTAGCTTAATGTAAGTGTTTTAAACATCAACTTGCTTATCATTACTTATCATAGTACCCTTTCCATATCTCCGCTACGATGGTGGCATAGTAGTTAGTGCTGTCACCCTAAAAGCTCCCTGAGATCCATGGTTTGATTCCTGGCTTGAAATCCACCTGCATGTTGTCCACTGGTTTCCTCCCACATTCCAAAGACGTGTTAGGTCAGCTGGTGTGCCCTGCAATAGATTAGCACCCTGTCTAGGGTTGGTTCCTGCCTTCTGACAACAATGAATGTTGTTGTCACCTTATAAACATCATGATATGTGTATCAAGAAACCAGTTCTGTGGTATGTGCAGAGCACAAAGAACAGTATCAACAGCTGTAGTGCTGCTGGTATGTAATATGGGTCAGAGAGTCAAAAGGGCGTTGTCACTTTTGATATGGATTAAAGGAAGCCCATAAATAGCAAGTTGGCAAATTTAATGCACATTGACTGGCCATTAAAATCACAGGTGCTCAATGTAGAAGGTTAAATACAGAACTCATCACGTAGAAGAGTGGGATAAATGTCAAGATATTTGGGGAATCATTGCCTGAGAGGATTGACTTTGTTTTTCCTGGGAGCTTGAGTAGTAAAGATAAAAAATAATTTGCTGATCTTAGCACCAACTTCTGTTACGATTCGCCATATCAAAAAGGAGGCGAACCGTGAAAACAAAAGAATAAAGGGTTTTAGGACCCAAATGCAGTTAGCTCCAGATGGAAATGATGAACCAAAATATAAATATATAAAATAAACTAAAAATATAAAAAGAAAGTAAAATAAACCAATACAGAAAACAACCTCAGTGGCTGAGAATGGAACACGGGGCGGCCAAGTCGGTTACTAGCGAGTAAACCGAATGCGCCACTCAACCAGTGAGGAAAAACAAACAAGACTAATGCCGTATGAATACGTACGAATCCACACGTGCACCGAGCGTTGGAAGCCTGAGCGGAGGGCCGCAAAAGCGTGCCATGGGAACTCCTAAAATGCTAGCAGGAGCATGGTTCAGGGAGGAATTGGACAAGGCTAAGAACCAGCTCAGCGTCCTTTTCTAAACACGTTCACGAGGAGATGCTTTATCCCCCGATCACGTGCGAGGAAGGGGGGTGACGGCGCGAGAGGGAGAAGACGGGTTAGCCTCACAGTAGCAAGCCCCAAAAAGGAGCCGAGGAAGAACCGGCATTAGGGCGCAGGAAGTGCTTGCAGCACACTACGCCCTAACGTTACCGGACAGCCTCTCGACTGCCCCCGGCTGACAGTCTTCTAATCGCCAACCTACCTCTGTCCCTGTACAAAAGCAGCTCTCTTGAAAGTGAAAAATAGCCGTTTGAGGGCTGGTACATTTACAGCATTTAGCAGACGCCCTTATCCAGAGCGACTTACAATTGATACAGTCTTACAATCCAAGCAATTGTGGGTTAAGGGCCTTGCTCAAGGACCCAACAGTGGCAGCTTGACAGAGGTGGGATTTGAACCCTGGATCTTTTGGTCCATAGTCCAGTACCTTACCCGCTAGGCTACCACAGTCCGTATAGATTGTGACAACCTGTGTGGGCTACAGGGTGTACTTGTATAGCCCCAACAACAGGTATTGTCACTTTCATGCATTACGCCACATCATGGCTGGCGCATGCGCGATCGCGTAGAGCGTGCTCCCGCCGCATAGTGAGTCATCGCTGACCTCCAGCGTGACAACTTTCTTACAGGAAAATGGCAAGAACTAAGCAGTTATTGATAATAATGTAATGCTGTTGTAGAGCCTTTGTAATACACACACACAACATGTTCAGGTCTGTTATTTAAAAAATGACTTTTATTTGCTATCATGAGCCATACTGTTTTGTTTCATAAATTGTTTTATTTAATGTCGCATCAGCATCGATGTCTATTCATGACAGGAGCAAGGTTACATCAATACTAGTCAGATGCATTCACACTGGGCCAGTTTAGGGCAACCACTTAACCTAACGCATGTCTTTAGAATGTGGGAGGAAACCGGAGTACCCAGAGTAAACCCACGCGGACACGGGGAGGACATGCAAACTCCACACAGGTGGAGTCTGAGGTGAGCCATACTGTGGAATAGGGCTGTGCTAAGAAATCGATACAGCAATACATCTATTTTACATCGATACAGCAATACATTTATTTTCTTGCTATACTACTTCGATTTTCAGCTCAAAGCATTGATTTTTTTGAAGGAAGAAAAAACGTATTTTGAATGGGATATAAATTATAATCTCTGCTCCTGTAGATGTTGCTTTGAGTCAGTTTGTCCGCTGAGTTATCAGTGTTTATTTGATGTATTAAGACGACAGAGATTGTACACCATAACTTGTATTTCAGCTGTTTTTCATTGAACTATGTGGAATATCGCAATATGCATCCTATTGTGATATAATCATATTGTGACCCATGTATTGTGAGGTGTTTCATATTGTGCATATAGTCGTTTCCAGTACAAACCCCTACTGTGGAGAAATGAATTAATCTCCACCAGTTTATTGTTTCAGTTCCAGTAGTTTACTGGTGATAGCCAGCTGCTGGAAACAGCAGTTCCTGAGAGCCTGGGAATCCCTGGTGGGGCTCACAACATGTTGGGTGGTGCATTTATGGAATCCTGTTATAGAATGTCATCCTATCCAGAGACTATCACTGAATTATGGGTTAGGCTCCAGACCTATCCTTGACAGTAGTTAATTAGACCTGTGTGTAGTGCTGGTTTTGGTGAGTAGAGGCAACATAAATTGTGAGGCATGGCCTTTGTTCCTGTCAGGGTATCAAGAAGTCCTTCTGGTGCTGCTGGCGGGTGAGGTGAAAACATGGCATATATGGCACAGACTGAACGTATTAACCGTTTGTATATTCATACCTAGTATGTGATTTTCACCTTCTTAAACTTCTCTGCCTCTCTTTGTCTTTCAAAAGCAGCCCCATGTGACACTTTTCCGATGCTTGCATCTGTTGACGGGCCGACATTGCATGAGAAACCCAGTTGGTTGAGTGGTTTCAAGATGGAGGATGGAGAGAGCTGCCCAGTCATGGCGTTTACAGTTAATTCTGGGCGACCCACCCACTACCCAGGCAAGGACCAGCGGCGTAACTATCAACTGCGCTGGCGCATGGATTACCTGATGGATTACGACTGCAGAAGGCACGGCTTGATCTGCATGGTGTGCGGCGCCACGCTGGCAACACTAAAGGTGAGCACGATCAAGAGGCACATCCAGCAGGTGCACCCTTACTCTCTGGACTACAGCAAGGAGAAGAAGCAGGAGACACTGGAGAGTTACAACCAGACGGCGCTGAATTTTATCCACTCCGAAGACTGCTCTTCAGACCACAGTCTCGTAGCACAGACTATTGACGATTCTATGATCCAACAGACTGACCTGTACAACACTTAATGAACATGGGTGACGGTTGTGGCATGGTTTCTTGTGCTCAGGAAGTTAATTGCTACACCAAGCCAAAAAATATAAGCTCTACGTATTTTTGTTGATAATGTAAGCTTAATGAAATACTGTGCACTTTGTTTTGTCCCAGATGATTTCACAACATGATTTCTGTTTAATCAGTGCGATCGATTACCTGTTAAGGCAGTCTCACTTTAGAGATGGAGACACGTCAACTTGCTGCCTACAAAGGAATGATGTCTCCGAGTTCATGAATCACTTGATTTTCAAAGCACCTTTTATGCATCCGAGCTGAGTGTGAATTTTGTTGATGGCTGCAGATTGCAGGCTTTAATGTACCAGAGGGATCATTTTGAATGGGGTCAGCATCACAGCGGGTCGCATTATCAGCACTTAACAAAGCACTTGGTACGGGGGCCAGGGGAACCATTATGACGCATCTAGGGTAGCATTTTGCGACACAGTCACTGTGTGCAGAGTGAGCAGTTCCGTTTTTACAACAAAAAAGATAACATCACATCTTTAATGCTCGTACTCAAGACCACACATTAGATACTGGGAAAAAAACCTAATGAATAAGTCTGGTTTTGAAATGGTTAATGTATAGACAAAGACCCGCTGCTCTCATTATTGAAATGAGGGACACAAGTCCATGTCTCAGGGAATGTGTGCTTGCCATCTGTGATATAGATTCCATATTATTATTATTATTTTTTGGCCCGGCCAATAACTGTAGTGCAAAAATGCAATTACAACCCCAAATCAGAAAAAGCTGGGACATTATGGGGAAAAAAAACGCAGTGTCTTACTTTGACTTTGATTACTTTTATTTCATTGCAGGCAGTATGAGACGTTTCATTTTTTTTCCTCTGCAACTGCATTTAATTTGTTAATAAACATCCATCCCTGCATTTTAGACCTGTGACACATTCCAAAAGAAGACAGGGGAAATTTAGGGCTAGTAATGAATAATAATAAAAAAAGAATAATAATAATGATGTGATTTCAAACAGGTGATGTCAACAGTTGATTGTAATCATGATTTGGTACAAAAGCAGTATCCACAAAAATGGCTAAAGCTTAGAGGAGCAAAGGTGGGTGGAGGATCTCCAGTTTGTCAACAAATGCATGAGAAGATTGTTGAACAATGTTGCTCAAAGAATGACTAGAGGAGATTTGCATATTTCTTCCTCTACAGTGCATAATATCATTAAACGATTTAAGTAATCTGGAGGCATTTCAGTGCATAAATGGCAAGCCTAAACTCAACATCCTTGATCTCCAACCCTCAGACAGCACTGCATCAAGAACCATCAATCATCAATAGCTGATATAACCACATGGGCAAGGGATTACTTTATCAAACCTTTATCAAGCACTACACTATGGAGTTCCCTTAAAAGATGCCACTTACTACTTTACTGTGCAAAAATGAAGCTTTATGTGAACTATGTCCAGAAGTGGCGTGAACTTCTCTGGGCAAGGAGGCATCTAGGATGGATTATCACACAGTGGAAACGTGTGGTGGTATTCCAGATCTTGTTTGGAAGGAATGGGCACCGTGTGCTCTGGAACAAAGATGAATAGGACCTTTTATCTGCAACAAGACCAAAAGCCATGGTCTGTCATGGAATGGGGTTGGGTCAGTGCCCTTGGCAAAGGTAATTCACACTACTTTGATGACAGCATTAATACAGAAAAGAACACTGAGATTTTAGATCAACATAAGCTGCTTTCAAGATGACATCTTTTCCAGGAACGTCCATACATCTTAAGCAAGACAATGCAAAACAACATGCTGCACACATGACAAGGGCTTGGCTATGGAAGAAGAGAGTACAGGCACGGGACTGGCCTGCCTGTAGTCCTGACTTGTCCCCAATGACGACCCCGCAAAATGCAAGAATGGATTTATTTAGGTTGAAATGAAGATGACTAAACATTGAACCATCTTGGGTTCATACTGTCTACAATGAAATAAAAGTCAAAGTAAATGTAAGACACACTGCATGTTTTGTTTCTGCATTTTCTATACTGTCCCAACGTTTTCTGATTTGGAGTTATAATGTATTATAAACAAGTACTAAGTAAACAGAGAGGTAATCGATTTTTCTGGGACTTTGCATTATCGGAACTGTTCATTGTTCATACATTACCAAGTGCAGTTCCCAGTGCAGTAACCAAGTTCCATGCAACTGCTGGTGGAAATTAAAGCCATTAAAAAGACTCATTTCCCTATTTAAAATACCCTGGAACTTTTGTCCAATGCAGGTCTGAGTGCTTACTGAAGCTCCACAATGCTGAGCCAAACAAAGTTGATACTCAGATTAATGGCAGCTCATGAGGAACATAGAAACATGAGATGATTTATTAGCAGTCCTGTTAGATTAATGCTGACACTACATAAATGAGATATTAGTCATGATTTACACTCACATAGCACTTTATTAGGAACACCTGTACACTAAACCTTTCATGCCGTTATCTAATTAGCCAGTCTTGTGGAAGCAATGCGGTACATCAAACCATGCTGATACAGGTCAGCAGCTTCAGGTAATGTTCACATCAACCATCAGAATGGGGAAAATGTGATGTCCATGACTGACTGTGGTATGATTGTTTGTGTGAAGATGGTTTGAGTATGTCTATCACTCCTGATCTCCTGAGATGTTTACGCACAACAGTTCACTAAAGTATACTCACAAGGTTGCAACACAGATATTAAAACCTCCAGTAAGTGGCAGTTCTGAGGACCTGAGAGAGGTCAATGGAAAATGGAGCTGACAGAAAGGCTACCTTCACTTGGATAGCCACTCACAATTGTGGTAATCAGAAAAACATCTCCGCACATTTCAAACCTTGGGGGCCGCCACTCTACTGTTTTAATAGAGTGTTCCTAATACAGTGTTTGGTGAGAGTATTTTGACGTTTGGAGTCCGTTTAAGAAATGGCTGAAAATATGATGTTGTAAAATGAGGGGTCACTACTGAAATCCCATTTGTTTCAGCCTGTCATCTGTGTGGGTTACACTATAATCAGTTAACCTGGGTGCCTGCTAAATTGTTTAAATCTGTAATAAACACATGACTGCCCCAATACTGTGCTGTTTACTACATAGTGTCTGAAACCAGTGGTATCTAATCTTCTTGTAAGAGCATATGACGGCTACTATGAAAGAAATCTATGAACATGACCATGTATATCGCGGCTTGAGTCCTAAAATATTTCATATTTATATTTAATTGCTGGTATGCGCCATTTAATGACCACATTGCGTTCTGTGAAACAGAATGTTGGCCAAAATGGAGTAGAACACTACCATCTACACAGCATCCCTAATGCCACTGCATATTTAATTCATGGAAAATCCCAGCAATTATAGAAATACAGGAATATCCTATTACCAACCTGTGTAGTGGAAAGCATTAAAACTTAAGAGGATTGTATGACGGACCTGATACTTTTGTTTGACAAAAATGCACTGGCAGACAGCATTACGAACAACTCGGAAGATCAGCCAGATGAAGCACAGATTCAACGAGTGAATGTGGACCAGTTTATATAGTTATAGGTGAGAGAGAACATACAGGTAGTGGGGCTACAAACAAAGCAGTACTACTTATAATAGGACAGGAACGTACACTTATGAACGCCATTCGTAGCTTGTTCCAAATGGTTAGTCTCTAAACACATCAGCCAAGTTAAGAACAGTCTGTAGTCCAAATGTGGGCTAATGAGCAAGTGAGCACATGACCAATAAGGTAGTTTATGGCCACAACGTCCAGAGTTAAAATACATAGTTATTTCTGATTATAATTTATGTTGATTTTTAAGACCTTGGCCATTAAAGCGAAGTCGTTCATCAGATGGTCGTTGAATTTTCAAAAAGCAGACTCAAAGATCCTACATTGTTCTTCTTCTTCTTCTTCTTTCGGCTTCTCCCTTTATCAGAGGTCACCACAGCGAGTTAAACGTTTCCACCTCACCCTGTCCTCCACATCCTCTACTCTCACCCCAACTCCCTGCATATCTTCATTTACCACAACCAAATAACTCCTCTTTGGTCTTCCTCTCCGTCTCTTGCCTGGCAGCTCCATCTCCAACATCCTCCTACCAATATATCCACTATCCCTCCTCTGCACATGTCCAAACCATCTCAGTCTTCCCTCTCGAATTTTGTCTCCCAATTTTCCAACCTGTGCTGTCCCTCTGATGATCTCATTCCTAATCCTGTCCACCCTAGACACTCCTAAAGAGAACCTCAACATCTTAAGTTCTGCCACCTCCAGCTCTGCTTCCTGTCTCTTTGTCAGTGCCACTGTCTCTAACCCATACAACAAGGCTGGTCTCACTCCTCTCTTAAAGATCCTACATTGTTACTAAGGGCAAATACATGAAGATGGTCCGAGGGCATTTTTCAAAAATTCCTGACGAATAAAAATAAATATACAAAACAATTTGTTCAGCATAGGCTATCTTAACAGTTTACCATAATTCGATAATGGGGACATGATGTTTCCTGGTCTGGTGGTTTAACACCAGCTGTGTTTGCACTCCAGATGGTCATGTCTCAAAGGATTAGTTTTAACATTGTGACATTGTCCATGTAGTAAGGAGTAGACGTTCTTACCAATTCCACTCTAAACACAACACTGTGGACAGTGCTTCATTATGCACTGAAGTAAAGCCACATTATTCTTCAAGTTGGGATAACAAATATTTGATCTCCTCAAATTTCCTAAGATATTAACACTGTGGCAAGCTTATTTTTGTTGACTGCTTAACCTTTATAAACCTTCCACATGTGGAGATGTACAAAGTGGACAACAGAATTAGTCTTTTTTTTACACTTTTATTAATTTCATGTTCACAAATACAGGAATCCCATTTCCCCCTGAAAATCCCAGATTAACTTAATTCATAACTAACAAACTCAACATGGATTTTAGTTATCACATCTAGTTATTCAGAAAAAAAACAAAACCAAAACAGGACTTTAGCAGCTCCCTCCCAAGAGAAACTCCAACAGAAAAAGACAGCCAACATGCTAATAGAGAATTTAAATCTGCAGGTTTTAAATCGAAACACTAAGGAGAAAACATGAGACGCTGTCTAGGCAGAAAAAAAGGTGTGTCTAAATCAAAACAGGTAGCCTTTCTTTATGTGTTGGGAAAAAAAAACAAGAATTGTTTAAACTTATTCTATTCTTCAAGCATCACCACACCTATGAGCCAAAAACCTACAAATCGCACGTTAGTTGAGCAACACAAGGACATAGGATGCACCTGTTGTTGGGTTTGTCTGGCTGTGCTGTCCGCTTGCATGCATAGAAGAAAAATTTCAACCTAAATTTGCGTCCAAGGTTCTGATTCAAAGACACACAGGAGAAGCCCCTGATCATCTTAAAGAGCTGGGTTTTGTATAGCAATTCCATGATCACTGAAGAATCCACATTAAGTAACTTGCATTGCGTCAACGACTTCAATTGTGAACTTACAGAATGTTCCAAATGTGAAATTTCTAAATATTAGAACAAAAAGTCAGCAGTTGTCAGACATGAGTAGTAGTATTACTGTTATATTGTGGTATTCGTTTTATATATTATATATATATATGTGTTGGTGCGTTAATAAATACAGGTGCACTTTTGACACTGTAGCCTATGATGGCATTTCATAAGCGTTTATAGTATATTAAAAGCAAGACCAGGTGGAATCCAGTGCCAAAAATATAGAACAGGCCTGCACTAAGCGAAGCGCACTGAATATTTTATGCTCATATTAAAGGCCTATACAGATGTACATATCCCGCCATGGCCTCCTCTGTTAGTGCACTTTCTTGTGAACCAGACCAAATACAAATCAACATTCCAGCATGTACAATGGCAGCCATATATTAGCAAGCTCTTCCAGTAAACAATTAAATGCCATTTCCTTTGAAAGTAGCACTTTTATAGTGTGAATAGTGTTGCCCCAAATGAAATGGAGACCTCGTCCATAATAGTACCGATACATTTGAAAACCTTTTCGGTCTACAGTGGCATTTATCAACGGTCTTCCTGTACCAAGACGAATATATTCATATACTGTTGTGTATTGCCATTTCCAACACATGAAGCAGCTAGCTATATCATAAAATACTGAATAGTACGTCAATAGTAACATTTCATCAGAGATTTCATGGGAAGAAAAAAAAAACTGGCTGAGAAAACTATGAACTAAGGATGCACTTTGGATGCTTTGGAGCTGTGAGCAGATGATGATCAAGGGACCAGCACTGCACTTCCATCCATACCACAATGGAAGATTTTCATATTCAGGCAGCATATATATATTTAAAAAAAAAAAAAAAAACACTTAGTCTGGACGGAAGGCCGCAAGCCACAAAAACGTGCACTTTCAAATATATCTGTATTAGAACGGACAAGGCCGGAGATCTGGTTTCAGTTCATAAATTATAGAGAAGATTGGAAATGGCTGGTCTGCAAAACAAAACCACCTTTCCCTCAGGACTAATAACATTTCTTTATTTCCGTAGAACAGCATTCGCTCCACTATTCTGATGCTCTGAAGACTGAATACAAAGAACTCAAGCGTAACAATATTAATACTTAAGATGCCAAACGCCAGCCTGAGGACTCAAGAGCATCTATCCTACATGTAACTTATGATTCATAATCTGAACAGTAATAGAAACATACATTTAGATGTGAACTCAAAAGATGCCAGAGGATATTTGATATTAAATATTAAAAAAAAAAAGCAATGCGACCTACTTCTTCACAAAGAGCTTGTAACCTTACTATATGTACATAGACGGCACAAAAATAACACCAGAACAGGACAGGAAAGCGAACTAGACCAAATCATCACAGCTGGCGCAGTGTCCTCTTCCAACAACACCTTTCTTTATTTTGTGTGAAAATGTCCTCATTTTACATACAAATGTTTGCAGCCGAGTAAAACACTTTATTGATTACTTAATTTGTTTTAAACCATAACACAGCCTTTGTGGACACTCCAAAACCAGGTCATAAATTCAGTCTAGTTCACAGAGCCTGCCCAAAGTTGGCTGCCTTATATGGGCATCCAGTTGTGGAATTACATCATCTCCTGTGTTTGAGTAACCAGCTGCTGGAGCCGCAAGCGTCTTCCCTAATGCTCGTAGTTAAGCTTCAGAATGAGCAGAGAATATCAAGAAGCTTTTGAGATTAAGAGACTAGCTGGTTCAGTGCACGTGGTTGGTGAGAAGGTTTATAAGGGTGAGATTAAACTGCAGAAGGAACAGACGAGACGGGGAGGGGTGGAACTAGAGCTAGAGAGATTCTGGAGATGGTCATGAAGGGGTCGGAGAGGTGCATCATTCTGTTTTATTGCGCTTTGCTGATTTGGGAAGCTTCTCTTGAATCCTGAGGGGTAAAGAAAAATATTAAGAATTAATACTTGGACCATCACTGGCCGTAAGGTTGCAGTGTTGTAGGTTTGATTTGACAGTTGACATTTTCCCCCCACTTCACATTTGTCCTGATCGGCCCTGGAGAACGCAGGGTGCAGACATAACTAGTTAGCACTCCTAACTGGCCTCCCCTTCCTCAGACAGAGAGTTGTGCCTGTATGGGATACCAAATCTGGCCTGAGGTCACTACTGAGATAGGCTGGCATCTTAGACCACTACACCATCTGAGCTCCTGACAGTCAAGTTGTTACCGTATTTTTCGGACCATAAGGCGCACTTAAAATCCTTTAATTTTCTCAAAAATCGACAGTGCGCCTGTAAATGCGGTGCGTCTAATGTATGAATTAATTCTGGTTGAGCCTTCTGACCTAGAACCGATTGTAGATGGTACACGGCACTCATAAATCTGTCAAAATGTTTTAGCACAGTCTTGGTAAGTTACGAAGCTTAAGGCCACCGTAGTGCGCAGCATCGCTGAGTAATACGGTATGTGCTTCAGCATTAGGGTACGTGCATTCATTCATTTATTTTCGAAGCGGATTTCAAACACAACGCTATCAGTCACGCAGTACACCATGGACATAGAGCAGCTGCGAGAGAATTCAACATTAACGAATCAATGGTACGGAAGTGGAGGAAGCAAAGAAGACGCCCTGCGCCAGGTAAAGACCAAACTGAGCTTCTGAGGGAACTTAAGAGTTTGTTTCATTTCATGCGCCTTATAACCCGGTGCTTTATGTATGAAAATATACCCGTTAGCAGCCGATCGTTGATACTGCGTCTTATAACCCGGTGCGCTTTATGGTCCGGAAAATACGGTACATATAAAAACATTCAACCAGACACTCTATGAATAATACTGCTGTATGAGCGCATCTCGCCGAAATGGTACATACAGTGGAAATTTGGAATTCGAACTTAATTGGTTCCAGAAGGAAATTTTTTGATCTAATTTGTTCAAAGTCAGAATTAATATTTCCCCATAAGTAATGTAAATAGGATTAATCCTTTCCTGATTCCCAAATGATTGTTTTTTACACCTATATTTGTATACAGTTAGTGATTAAAAGTATGAATAAGGCAAAGAAATGCAATGCAATAATGAATCAATAAATACATTTACAGCATTTAGCAGACGCCCTTATCCAGAGCGACTTACAATTGGTACGGTCTTACAATCCAAGCAATTGTGGGTTAAGGGCCTTGCTCAAGGACCCAACAGTGGCAGCTTGGCAGAGGTGGGATTTGAACCCTGGACCTTGTGGTCCGTAGGCCAGTACCTTACCCACTAGGCTACCACAGTCCCACACATTTTATAGCCACCGAGGCAAACGTTTTACGTCTTATCACTGGGACAGTGGCACCGAGACTGAGTGTCTGAAATCACACCCGAAGACTGATATAATATACATAATATGCCCAACTCTTCTTCTTTTAGGTTTCACGGCGTTCGGCATATTGTATTGGTGCATTATCGCCACCAACTAGACCGGATTATGCTCTTTGAAAAAGATGGCACCACTGAGTGTGTTATTTAGAGTGCCCATGTTTGAAGTCAGAATTTTTGTTTGAATGGAGTCAAAAAATGATCTGAATTGTTGTGATGAGACGTTCGAATTCCGAGATTCTTTTATTAGGCAAAGAGAGTATCATACACAGAATTGGTTCACAGCCACTTACAGGCAACAACACTGTCACTAGGGGTGTAAGGATGCATCCTGACACAGTGCACGGCGATGCAAAAAATGGTGGAGAAAAGCCACAAATCTCTGGCCCTTATATACAACTCTGTCAAGGTCAAACAGTAAGTCATCATTTTTTCCAACTTTTAGAACACCTGCTGCCCAGGCGCCACCCTTATCTCCCCTCAGGTCATCCTGACCTGGCAAGTGAACTTTATCTCAGGTTTTAGTTTCAGCATCAAGTCTCTAATTTCTACATATAAATTGTATTCAATTCTTACATAATTATATTAAATCCAGATCATGATTAATCTTTGTGACCATAAGAAAGCTTTAAATTAACACTAACGTCAAAAATATAGTTATTCATCATACGCACTTACAGAATAAAAGGATCACTTGGAATAAATTTGCTTATTAATCAAATTACAAATGATTAATTACCAGATACTAATTATACACATGAACATGTGAAATAGCCCAAGTTACTGGAGTTTACAGCAAGTCTCTGTAGAAAAAATCTTAGGCACACACATACCCACACTTCGCAAAACTGGTGAACACTTTCAAGGCCAAAGAACATTCTCAGTTAGGCTGAGACGCACCTGCAAAATCATGTCTTAAAGAGACTTAGTCTGAACGAGTGACATCACCACAATTAGAAATGCAAATATATAAGATGTAAATAATTATATGGGTGCAAAAATGTGTGGCCCCCGCAGCCACATGTCTCCAACAAGTCCTCAACAGTACATTATGCGTTCTTGCTTATTATGTTATCTAATGCGATTGTTATGTTTATTATGCTATAGTATGGCATCTAATGCATTTTTTGAACACCAGAGGGTGGAATCACACCTCATGCTCACAAACGCACATCCCATTCTCAGGGAGTTGTCACTCATACATTTATGATATGGAAAAGCTACAATAGAGTGGTAAAATCTGTTTCTTTTCATTTTTATTATTTATTTAATTATAATTTCTTTTAATTTTAGGGAACTGCTTTTTTTTGTTGTTTAACGCATATACAATGTGTATCGTTTTGTACTGTTTACACTTCATAATGGAAAAATGAATGTCTTTTATTTAATGTAAATAATTGTGAGAAAATCGAATCGTGAACTCAGTATCGTGAATCGATTCATGAGCAGAGTGTATTCATTTTACATTTACATTTACAGCATTTAGCAGACGCCCTTATCCAGAGCGACTTACAAGTGGTACAGTCTTACAATCCAAGCAATTGTGGGTTAAGGGCCTTGCTCAAGGACCCAACAGTGGCAGACGTGGGATTTGAACCTTGGACCTTTTGGTCCATAGTCCAGTACCTTAACCGGTAGGCTACCACAGTCCCACAGTCATTGCTCTCCTACAAGTCATGATGGAATGAATAATCTTCTGATCATATGACAAACATAGCGGAAAACACTGTACACAAATAATGGACTCAATCCCTCTTGTCATTCCATTTAGTGAGATGAAATTAGTTTGTGAGTTGGGACTTTGTTTAGAACACCTGTGCCTGTGTCTGGATGATGCAACAAACTATTTTTTGGAGTCTCTGGCCTTGAAGGATGAAAACATTCTTCATAAGTTACATTATGAATCAGCTACTGTGTCAAACCAGCTCAGTACAGCAAGATTACAGGGAGTGTCTTCTTAAAACTTGACTGTCTTGAGTCTCAGCTTTTAACGCACCTCTTTATTTGCTTAATTAAAATCTATGATGTGACTGTCAGGTTTGTGAATTACAATATCTAGAAGAGCACAGTGGTTATATAAAAGATGACCTAATATGAAGGGATGTGAATGGAGAGCTTCTGCCAACTAGCTTTTACCACCTTAGAAGCTCGCCTCTGATGGTATGGGCTAGAACGCAGATGCTTGGGGTCTAATCATGTGGGCAAGATTGTGGCATTTTTATAGTACATTAAACAAAGCACTCATGGGTGTGCCCAAGGCTTACAGGCTTGTCCTAGATCTCTGCAGTCCACTGTTCCCGGAGTACTTGTGTAACTCTTTGCTATTTGAACTCCATTCCAGTTATTGGTTACTGCCTGTATTAGCTATCTGATTACATTGCCGGCCATCTCACACAAGGCCGGTATGGATTTCAGTCATAATCAAATAGGGTTTAAATGATCAAGCTTCTGACCTATCTGATTTTGGCAGGAAGGGCACGGTTCTTCGGGGTGGTTTCCAAATTCAGCAGTGCATGTCCGGTTTCTCATGTTACTGTATACTTGATTAATACACCACATTAAAGAATTCAAATCTAAAAACAAACTTACTTAGTCACCACATTTTTAAGGTGAGTGCGTGCAATGCCAACGTAGTGATCAATCTGGGTCTGGAAAGAATAACAACACATTTTTAAGCTTACGAAATGCCATAAAATGTCTTTAATTTCCAGCATATTTTAGTGTCGCTGGCTTTCATTTCAGTTCCCTACAGAGACAAGGCAAAGTGGGTTATCATGCTTTTCAGGTCACAGCACAACTTCCTCCACAAGGGGGACGTAGTACTCCAACAGCGATGTAGTTAAAATGATACTGGAGGTGCAATAAGGACAGTGCTCTTACCTTGTATTTCTCATACAGGGGTGGTACAGTAAAGGCAAGAATGTCCGCTGGAAAAGTAGAACAACATTTTTGCTCAAATAATGGAAAATATTACAAATGCCAACTTGAGTCTGAGAAACCAGAAAACTGCACGGTGGAGCTTACCCAGAATCAGGACGGTGATGCCATTAAAGACGGCCCCCACATATGTCAGCAACCACATGACCACAGCCAGCTGTAACCCAATCACAATGCAACAAAGACACAAAACTATCAGTAAAATTTAAGTGACAACTTTAATAAGAATCCACACTATTGGCTTCTGCTCATGAAGAGTATTATTGCATCGTGTAAAGTCCGACATGACATCAGGCTGCCAATTATAGCTCATTTGAACCACCCCTGGAGGCCGGAGTGTTCTGGGTCAGTTCTCCAGCTCTTTAAGCCCTGCACCGGTTCCTCTGAATACCATCAACTCCCACTCACCATCACGTGGTAAAAGAGGCTTATTAATAAATTGCACTCACACAGAGTGGGTGTTTTACAAATTACAGTAAGCGCAGGAGCTTGGGCATGAGAGCGTGTGAATCGTGCTGGGAGGTGAAAGAACACAAAGCCACCATTTTAGAGATTTGAGATAACATGAACAAGTACAAATCGAATTTCATACCAAGGATGACTAAGTGCGTAGTCAGAGACCAAGTCCAAATCACAGTGCTTTTGCTACTAGCATAGTAAGCATGTACTTTGTGTCAAAGAAACTAATGGCCATAAATACAACTTTAATAATAGGAGTGTGTGATACTGCCAAAAAAAATTCTCTCTCAGTATTATCCAATGGACTCATGTCCTCGTGGGTTCGATCCCCACTCCTGGTAAGTGCTGCACTTTACTATTGTGGACTGTGGTAGCCTAGTGGTTAAGGTACTGGACTATGGACCAGAAGGTCCAGGGTTCAAATCCCACCTCTGCCAAGCTGCCACTGTTGGGTCCTTGAGCAAGAACCTTAACCCATAATTGCTTGGATCGTAAGATTGTATCAATTGTAAGTCGCTCTGGATAAGGGCGTCTGCTAAATGCTTTAAATAGAAATATTTTCTGGAATTTTGTCAATAATAATAATTAGACAATACTTTAAAGAATTCAAAAGTAGTTTGAACACATCTCTCTCAACTGCTTGAATTGGCAGTGTCTTTTGTAATGTAATTGGTGACAGCATTTGCCATGTCTTGCCATCTGTTGCTTTTCTTCTAAGAAATTTTTTACTGAATAATTCCGCTAAAGTTTGCCGAGTGTGTTTTTGTGCTGATACCTTGACTTGTTTAAGCCTGTCATTGGCCAGCTGACTCTCAAGGTTTGTCATAATCTTCATATTCTGCTGGGTTGGGTATCATTTGAATTTGACTGATTCCCGAATCTGATTCTACTTATGGATTCCAAGATTTGATTCCAAAGTGGTGAAAAAAGTTGCCAAATGGTTAGGTATAAAGCATATCTATATTTGTTAACATTTCAACCATGTGATTCATGAACTTTAGCTCCTTTTGTACTGGATATGCTAACAAGGTGCTGGCTACATCTGTGGAGCTAGCTAATGCAGCATTTGAGCTAGGAGACTGCAGTCAGGTCGAACACAGTACACTGCTGAAGCTCAATATTATGCTGGTGCTTTAGATGTTTTGCCATGTTGGAGTTGCGACTTCCTTTAAAACAGATCAACTTTCCACACATATTGAATTGGTTTTCTCTCAAAGTGGAACCTGAATTTTTCTGCACTTTTGATGCTATAGCGGAGTGTACCAAAACAAAACTACGTGGTGACATATCTGATTACATGACGCAAGGATACTGGCAGGTAGGCGACTGCTTACATACTTATTTTTGCACTAATCACGGCTGTGTATTTGAAGAATAGAACATGTCAGTGAACGGAACCGATAAGTAGAATCAAAATTCTGTTTTTAAAAGGTACCCGGTTCTTGGAATTTGAATATGTGAATTCTTAAGGAGTGTTTTTGACTGTTTTTTTGCAAAGTGACTGGGTCATATTTTGAAAGGAAAGGGTCATATCAGAAAAAACATGTTCAAGGACAATTTACCGTATTTTCCGGACCATAAAGCGCACCGGATTATAAGACGCAATATCAACGATCGGCTGCTAACGAATCTATTTTCATACAAATGAAACAAAACTCTTAAGTTCCGTCGGAAGCTCAGTTTGGTCTTTACCTGGCGCAGGGCGTATTCTTGCTTCCTCCACTTCCGTACCATTGATTCGTTTAATGTTGAATTCTCTCACAGCTGCTCTATGTCCATGTTGTACTGCGTGACTGATAGCGTTGTGTTTGAAATCCGCTTCGAAAATGAATGAATGAATGAATGCACGTACCCTAATGCTGAAGCACATACCGTATTACTCAGCGATGCTGCGCACTATGTTTGCCTTAAGCTTCGTAACTTACCAAAGACCGTGCTAAAACATTTTGACAGATTTATGAGCGCCGTGTACCATCTACAATCGGTTCTAGGTCAGAAAGCACAACCAGAATTAATTCATACATTAGACGCACCGCATTTAAAGGCGCACTGTCGATATTTGAGAAAATTAAAGGATTTTAAATGCGCCTTATGGTCCGAAAAATACGGTATATAGCAATTCTAACAACTCACACTGTCACAAAGCAGCTTTACAAAACTCCAAACCCACACCCAAAATCCAAACCAAGCCATCAGGGGTTCAATCAAATGTATTAGATAAGATAAAATGATCAACTCCCTAACTGGTACCTCATTTCAGACTACACATTTGGTTGTTTGGGATTTAAGCCATATCAGCATAATTTTGCTATTAACGTCCTGGCAAGTTTAATCTTTAATGGTTTGGAGAAAGGTTTTATATTGAGGTTTGATACAAAGTCTATCATCCGAGAGTTCCATGAGAATCTTTGAGATTGGTCTCATTGATGAAATTTTGTCTTGTGTTCGGGTTCAGAAAGTCGACGAGTTTGGTGTGTTTAATTGTTAATATGTCTTGGTATAGTGAGCATCGTAGCTGCGAGTCTGGTGTATCCGATGGGGTATTTTGAGGATTGTTTTTGGTTTTGATTATGTATTTTAGCTTGAATTTCATACAGTTTATTGGTCTGTTCTTTATCCCATTCTTCCTGCCATTTGGAGAGGATATATTGGTCGATTATTGAGAATACTTCTAGCTACCCGGTCGACTTGTTCATTTCCAGTAAATCCAGCAAGGCTTTGGATCCAGCAGCATGTTGTTATATTGTTGGTTTTATGTTATATTGTTTTGTCATATTTTTTTCCGTATCTTTGAGATGAGGGTGTTGTCAGACTATGATTTTAATACCATTCATAGCTGAAAATGGAAGTATATAATGTAAGGGGTTTTTATTTACATTTACAGCATTTAGCAGACGCCCTTATCCAGAGCGACTTACAATTGATACAGTCTTACAATCCAAGCAATTGTGGGTTAAGGGCCTTGCTCAAGGACCCAACAGTGGTAGCTTGGCAGAGGTGGGGTTTGAACCCTGGACCTTCTGGTCCATAGTCCAGTATCTTAACCACTAGGCTACCACAGTCCCGTGGTCCACAGTACCACAGTTTTTATGGTATTTATGCTTCTCTCGTGGTCGAAGTTAAAAAAAGCCAGGGCATGTACAAAGAATTGGCTTGTTCTAGGGAACATGTGCCTTGAATTAAGCCTAATGAACCAACCTTGAGGGAATCCACCAAGTCTTCAACCAGGAAGAGGCGACTCAGCTGCTTGAGTCCACGGTTGATGTAGGTCAGACACACATCGACGTTCTTGCGGAAGGTCTCCGGAGGCAAACTGACATCCTTCTCCATCAGCTCCCTGTCATAAGCACACAGGTCAATCTAATTAGCCCCTTAACAGCATAACCACACACTACTGGATGTAGACACTCCCTTAATTATCTATCTTATTTAAAATTATCCCTTAAATATACACCTACTCATTCACGCAATTACCTAATCAAGTGGCAGAGGTGCAATGCAGAAAAATCACACACACAGGCCAGCAGTTTCAGGAAACGTTCACATCAACCATCAGAAAGGGGGAAGAAATGTGATCTCATTCATGCTGACTGTAGCTTGGTGCCAGAAAGGCTGGGTTTATGATTTCCATAAACGCTGATCTCATGGGTATTGTCATACCCAACAGTTTCTAGAGCTTACTCAGAATGGTGTAAGCTCTAGAAACTGTTGTTCTGCTGGCAGAAACATCTTGTTCATGAGAGTAGTGGCCAGAGTGGTTCGAGCTGGCAGTAAGGCTACAGCAACTCAAAACAACACTGTACAATTCTGGAGAGCAAAAAAGCAGCTTAATATACACATCACCTCAAACCTTGAGTTAGATGGGTTACAACAGCAGAACACCATATCAGGTCCACTTCTGTCAGCCAAGACCAGAAAGCTGTTTTCTGGGCACATTTTGGGCCAGTGAATACCAATCAATCATCTCTTGAAGACCACAGCCTGTTTGGCCATCATTGCTAATCATATGCACCCCTTCTGCGCACATTTTCGTTTTACCCATCTTCTAATGACTACTTCCAGAATGGGGGGGTGGTTGGGGGTTCATGAACATCACAATGAGTTCAATGCTCATTTTTCTGAGGCCTTCCGAGTCATCAGATCTGAATCAAATACAACATCTTTGGGATGTGGTAGAAAAGCAAGTTTGCTACATGAAAAATCTACGGGATGCAATCACGTCAAAATGAAACAGAATCTGAAATGACTGTTTTCTGCATCTTGTGGAATCTTTTCCATGACAGATTGATGCTGAACCCAGTATTATAGTGTAATAGTGTTCAGTGAGTGTATTTCAAGAGAAATCTGTGCTTATGGCACAGTTATGTAGCCCACAGAGTTTATTTTGAATATGTGATGGTTTCCATTAATAGCCTAACCTCTATTCATTTATTTGCTCGTAACTCACGTTTGGCAATCCACTTAAGAGACTGACAAGTCAACATGTTTTCTCTTCTTCCCTCATTAGTGTGTCGAAATTGTTTGGGAATTGCGCATATGGAACAGACCTTGTGAACAGAGGCCATAGATAAACCAGGAGTACATCTTTAAAGCCTTATCCAGGTCAAATGTAGGGCAATGTTCAGTGATAAAACTACTTTGCCTGAACTTTGCACAACTAAATCCTTCAAAACATGACACAAGTATTGATACCGTGTTGTTCTCTACCCCAAATTCCACTTGTGCGCAGTGCCCACTAAAGACCTATTCTGCAACCTTTTACTCAGTTCAAACAACAAGAGGATTTCTTATGCATGACACACTTAACGCCAGTGTGTGTCTTACTTGAAGGGGTGCCCTTCGTTGGTCTTCTGTACAGCCTGCATAACAGATTTGTAGACACGGAAGGAGATGGTGACGCAGAGCAGGGCCAGGAGCAGGTAAGACACGACGCTGATCACGCTGAACGCTGCCAGAGAAAGCAGCAGTAGCAGGGAAGTGCCGAACACGATGCCCGACTTCTTTGGGTCCCTCCAGTACACCAAGTCTTGTACTGCAAGACAGAGAGTGTATGAGCAATATATAGTGGGGTGGGTTGGCATATAGTCCAAGTGAGAAATGAATACCTACAGTAACACTAAACCAGTACACACTTTAAATGTTCAGTACTGTGCAAAAGTCTTAGGCTTCCATTAGGTCATTTGTTTTAGCAATGGTATAATGGCAATAATTATAATAATGATAACTGTCATCCCATAATACCCTTTTCCACTGATCTTCATTCCAATTTTGTGTGATTTTTAGCATCTCTTAGCCTTTTCACCCTGCTCCCCTTCCAAAAAGACTACTCCTGATCAAGCTTCTTTAGAATGGTCAACTTGGCATCCAGATGAAGCTGTTCGATGCTGCTATTGGGGTCATGCTAGATACTTGCCATTGTAGCCTACAGAAGCTGTTTTTTTCTGATTTTATTCAGTTTTTTAATACTGCATAGAAATTTCCTATATTTTCTGGCCGCATTCTAATAAACAGACTGAGAAATAATTATGTATGGTCATCATACCACGGCTAAAACAACAGTACATCTAATCTAATGGTGGCCTAAGACTTTTGCACAGGAATGTATATCCATTAGCAACCAGTCCAAATAAGCAGAGCCGATATTTTCTGTGTTTATGTGTTATAGAAATCAGTTCTCAAAGCTCTCACCTGCCAGGTGAAAGAAATCTTTTAAGAAAGTCATATAAAAGAGTAGTTCTTTCAGGAGAAGCTTTCAGTTCGTCTGTATCATCATCTCATAAAAGCTCACACACCCACTGAGGGGGCATATCTGTACAATTATACAAGAATCACCCAGCATTTTTTCACTGGGCTGTAGCAGGTTTGCAATAAGCGAATAGAGTTATGGGTCACAACCCACATGTTGACACTGGATTACAACATACCAAGTCCTGAGATGTTCCTCATGTAACTGAAATGCCAGAGCGTTAAACATAATCTTTCTATCTAATCTAAAACTCCACCATAATAAATATGAGAGCATTCTCATGGCAGAGATACCTTACACTTATAGTCGCTGTCTCGGTTCCATCTTTTTTTATATTTATAAAAAAAAATCAGACCAGTCCTGTGAACCTAGTCATTCACTAAAAATGGTAATATTAAAAAAATCAGAAAGGCACCAGATTATCCAGTGGATTGTACGACTACTGTGCATTGTAACATAATGCTGTGTCTGGCTCAGGGTCGTGACTTGGCTGGGTCTGAAGCTTATCATGGAATTCATTGGGGGAACGTACTCACTGGACAGGGCACCAGTGCACTGAGCCCAAACTTCATGTTGCAAACCCAGCCTAGGACTCAAACCCAGGTCCTCCTGAACTACTGTTCTACTACAGCAGCAGTTTCCACCTACCTATGGTTACAAAAGCTGATACAGTGCATTGTAACTAAACCTAAACAACAACACGTCATTACTAAACATAGTTCCACTTCCAACAATACTCTAAGTTCATGTCAGCTTTCTCTTATGATTCAAGTTATGCAATGACATGTTTGTCTAAAGCTGTCCCAGTGACAGCATTTGAGGAGAAAAAAAAGCAAGCAAACATTTTCATAATAAATACATTTAGTGTACCGAGTTTATTTTATAATACATGAAGAACAATAGATTTATCATAGATAAACAAGCCATGCCCTTAAATGACTCATCATGATGTAACAGTGGTGCCAAAGATTCAGAGCCTCAGAAAGCACACTATTGTTTTCACTGCTCCATTTCAGATGCATGGGGGATAACGAGAGCAAAAAAGGGGTTTCCTGCTCACTCACTGCAGGGGTCCGAGTCGCTCCCAGCATGCTTTGCCTGTGCCCAGAAGGAGGCAGCCTGGACTGAGTCCTCATTCATTATCCCTCCCTCCCCTTTCCTCCTGAGCGGCCCCAGATACGGCAGCACGTCCCAGCGGTAGCCGAGTCGCAGTGGCCTCTTTTCCACAGCAGCAGCTCACTTCTTAAAGGCACAGGGCCCATTTATACACGTGCATTAGGGGCGTAATGACACACATTAAATTTGTGTTTATGTACGGATCCACTGTGCAAACAACACCTTGTTTAGACGATTTTAGATTTTAAAATAATTACAATACATAATACAGTAACATCCATTTATGTTTCACTTGTCATACTCCGGGTTGCTTTACAGAGAGGGCAAAAAATAAAATTTTTCATAAGATACTTTAATCACCCTAACTCGTGCTTTTACTTATGCAACAGTTTTCACTACTCTTCCCACCTGTGCTCCTTAGTGAGTTTTGAAATATTAATTGATTTAAACGTCAGTGTACTGAAATTGTCCATTATAATACTAAATGCTACACATGTATATGCTACAAGTAATATTTCATTACTGAATAAACTTAAATCCTACAATCCTTCTGCATGTACCACTGGGCCAGAAAATCTTTCAGGATTGAGTCATATCCTGCCAAAGCTCAGTAAGGCCAAGACATGAGATTTGTCTGCCTGTGTACAGAGCCAAAGACAGAAAGTCAGCTTGTATCTTCACTGTAGGATAAGCACACCCATCAAGGATCAAGAACACCATCATGCATGTCGCTCAAAATGACAAAACTAGCCTCGAGGCGCAGAACCCTGGCAGTTAATTTGTTACTGCACATATGTTCCTTCTATAGCATTCACAACATGTAACTATTTCTTCAGTTCAATCAGTTTAACAAGTTCATGCAGTTAAAGCAGCTAGTGCTGTAGGAACCAAACTGTATACATGATAAAGAGAGTCTAGTGTTTACATGTGTGCAGGGTTAGCAGGCCGACAGCCCAAGGGGAAGGCAATTTACCTGACAGGTGGGTTAGTATTACTGCCAAGACATGCTCTGCAAGGTGGTAGGCTTCTGCCACCCAGATATCGATTGCCTCTACCTCTCTGGTTAACGAGGCATCTGACTGGTACTCGTTTGGAAGACACTGAGCAGTTGGAAGTGAGCCAATAGATTCAGATTTTTGTTGTGAAGCTTCATCCTTGGAAGACATTGACACGTTTTTGTTACAAATATTGGTTTCATCGTCCTCCTCTTTTCTGCTCTCAAGCTCTGTGAGAGCACTGATAGTAAGGTTCTCCTCCTCCACCAAGTCCATGACAATCACAGGGGGAGAAGGTGTAACAGAAATGGGTTCCTTACGAGTTTGTCCTGGACTCTTGGACTCATCATCCTGTTGCAACTTCAAACATTCTCTCATAAATTCCACAAAGCTATCTGTTGCTTCTGCTACAGGGGGTTCGGTTTCAGTGGTCTCAGGTTTGCTTATGAGTTGTGGTGACTCTTTTCGTTCTGAAGCATCACACTGGACTGCTTCACCTTGTTCGGAACTGGTCTCCACTATTCCCTTGGTTACATCAAAGTCAGTTACCTCTTCAGTGAGATCACTTGATAGGTCATTATGGAAGGAGGGGAATGGCGCAGGAGTGCTCTCTTGGACGGACGACAATATTGCTGCTGGCTGCGTAACGTGATCCTCTTCCTCCATCAAAGAATAATTGCTTGATGCTGCTATAGCCTTCTGGTCCTCCACAACTACAATCTGCTCCTCAGTTTCAAGACTTTCCAATTGATTTTGAGAAAGTAGATGCTCCATACTAGCATCTGCTGACACAACGGTAGGAGAGGTCTCAGGCAATGCATTATAACTCATCTTGCTTTCCTGAAGCGATTCATCTACTTCATCAACAGTTTCTTCATAAGACTGTTGAGCAAATATGGTGCTATTCTGATCATTCTGGTGAGAGTCACATAACAGTAACTCACCTGCTTCACTGTCAGTTTCGGTAAACACGTCAGAATTTAACTGGTCATGTAACGCCAGTTCCTCATTGGTATAATGATCCAAGTATGTATCTATGTCACTGGACTCAGCCTCATTTGAGAGCTCGTCGTAATTAGGTGGCAGATCCGATATGATTTCTGCAGTTTCGTCTGTTTCTACTGCGTTAACAGCATATTCTGAGAAGGTTTCAGCTGCATTTAAAGAAACTGCTGATTGTGCCTGAAGGTCCTCGGAACCTGGTCTCTCAAGGGAAGTCTCAGTGAATGTATGCTCGCTAGCATTATCCTCGATGAGCTTGTCCTCTGGAGAATCAGAGCCTATAAGAATAGCACGTGATGAAATGTCTTCTGTTGCTGGAGAAGCTTCTTCTGGCATTGATTTTAAAGGTTCAGAGTGTTCTTCTGGCGATTGTGAGTCTTCTCTGGTAGACTCTCGCTTTATCTGATAGTTCTGCTCATCATCATCCTCATCTTGTTCTTCTTCCAGTTCTTCCTCGTGTTCTACCTCATAGTCACTGAAAACCTGCTCCTCTGTTTCAATGACATTAATAATGGGTACCTGAATAACAGGTTTTACTTGTTCATGTGGAAGAGCCTCCTTGTTTGTAGAAGGTTTGCACTCAAGGGTATCAGTGCCTGCAGCATGACCACCGAGACCATTCACCTCTTCAATCACTGTATCATCAGATTCACCAGAGCTGTCAACTTCAAGAGTCTCTGCAGGCTCTTTGCTACCACCCAGAGTGTCAGTCTGTTCTTTTACACTCAAGTCAACCTGGGCAACAGGAGTGGGAGATGCCAGAGAAGACGATTCAAATCCAGCAGGGGGCGCTGGAGCTGCAGCTACCTCATGAGTTTCAGAAAGGCCTGGTGGCTCTTGTGCATCCATGTCAGCTTTCTCTTGTTTGTCCCACATGTAGGCTGTAGGCAAAAACCTGAGATCAAATTCTGACTCATCCTCAATACTGTCCTGCTTGGACTGAATGGGATCATCATTTATTTGACTAGTCACTTCAGCTGGAGTGTCCATGAATTCATCAGGTACACCTACAAAAGATTCTGGAATGGCTGGGGATTCTGTAGCGTCCCTTTTCGCCTCTTTGCATGGACTTTCTGGCATTACAGAAGACGGTTTCACTTCATCAAAGTCAGCCTCATCAATGTTGAAGTTAGGCGCTGGAGGCAAGTGAGTTCTCATCCAGTCCGCAGTATCCTCAAAGTCACTTCCACGCCTAGCATCACCAAGGATTTCAAAAGGTGATTCTGGAGAATCTTGCTCAGTCGAGGTGGGCTTCTTCTTAACAGAAGAACGGTAAGGGATACCATGTCCCTCAGTAGGGGACTTTTCATAGTGGCGCTCTTTAAAATGAGGAAACCCTCCATCACTCCAATCAGAATCATTCTTCTTAGCAGCTAGAGCCTCCAATGCCTTGATTCGCTCAGACACAGGGGACACCTTTATGGGAGACGAATCCTGCTTTTGGGATGCAACTGAGGACTCAAAAAGCTCCAGTTTCTCTTGGAAACTACGACTTTTGATTCCACTCGAGGTACCTGATGATTCATTTCCATATGTAACAGGAGAAAAGGAACTTGGCTGGGAAGAAAAGCGAAGTGAGGTGGCCACACCTTCTGATGGCTTGTCAGAGTCCGGTGCCACCCTTTTGTCTGCGTCCATTACACGAGAAGGCGAAACAGGGAAAAACACGTGGAGGAAACAAATCAAGGCACACTCTACATAAATACCGATAATGCTAAAGTGAAGGGCCATACTTGCAGCTCAAGTAAAATGGTTCCATTGAAAGCTGTAATTGTTCAATTTCATCTGCTCAAACAGATTAAAATGTATCCTTCCAGGGACATTATTTCTGAGCCAAAGACAGGCCCCACAAAACTTTAGCAATCAGCAATAAGACTAGTACTTATACAGCATCTCCACAGTGATGGGTAGCATCTAATTTGTTGCAGCCGAAGCGGTCATGCATTGCATGGTCTAAGAGATTAATGGATGAAATTTGATTTCTGCATGCCAGTTAAACAATGCATTGTCTGGGCAATCCAAATGACAGGACTGAAATGGTTTTGAACTCAATTACAGCTTTGAAATGCGTGTCCGTCAACGTAAACAAATCTGTTCCACTGATGCTGCATCTTCATCTTAGGTGAAGTATGCCTTCAAGGATTATAACTATTTCCATGGAACAATGAATTTAGATTTGGCTTTACAGCACAAAACTACAACAAATGCTCACATACTGGCTATCAAACGGCTCAAGTGCATACTGTCTGTACGTACAACATATATTAAACTTATTAAACATATAAAGCACAATTACACTCAGTTGAGGCCAAAACTGAGGTTTCTGGAGTCAGCTTCCCATAAACAAAATCCACCATTTCAAACCCTCCATTTTAATCTGACTGTATGAGAAATGAGTTTGATTAGCTGTCCTATTGTCGAATCCAGGGCACTTGCACAAGCCAAATAAACTACTAAGACTTTATTGCAAAGTGAAAGGTTGAGGACCAAGGACAGAGGACAGAGTCTGTTACCAATAAAATGACACAGACTTGACGCAGACTAGCAACAAGGCAAAAATTAAATACTTAAATGATACCTAATGACAACTATCTTACCCTGGGGTAAAAACAAAAACCGCATGCAAAATGGCATAAGGCACAAGCAGAAGTGTTGAGCCAGCAGCCTCAGCCATGGACAAAATAGCCCAGAGCAGGCGTCCTTATGGTTGATCCCTCACCAGTGTCACTCTAATTGCAGTACCAGAGAGGACTGGAAGGAGGCGCCTCTAAACACAGCCAGTAGTGGAGGAGGAACATCAAGGACAGAACTCCTTAGGGACCAACCTGATCCATTTTTAGGATTCTGCTCTTACACAAAGTGAACTGAACTCTGGGATCTTAAAATAAGGTGGTAATCTTGGGATTATTCTGGAACCCACAGTAATATTGATGTAATAAATGCTCACTGCTGTGATCAGCTGTGGGAGATCAGGTTTCAAGCATGTTTGAGGGCTTTGCTTTCCTGCTTATGAAGTGTGTAGGTCTGGGAAGTGATTGGTGCAAAACAACTGAAACTATGGACAGACACCTGTTTTTGGAATGCACAGGTACTTAAGGAAATCTTAAATGTGCTGGAGGAGTGGGCATGCAATGGTAGGCAGTTCCAAATCAAACTGGCGATTAATAGACAGGACATGTCATGTTCGATTCCAGCATGTAGGGCCGTTAGAGGCACCGATGGAAACTGGGAGGGTCATATTACAATGTCACTGGGCTTGCCAGGCTCTGAGCTGACACACGAGGCTGAAACTTCATATCTTTATTAATTTACACTTTGGTACAAAGTTATGAGCAGATGTACTGAAGGAGAGGACACTCACAGAGAAGTAAATGGACGACTGCAGTATGAAATGAGCTTTTATTAAGCCATCGGTAGCTTCCAGTCCTCTGCTTCAGGTTACTGCCCCAAAATTCCAAACAGTTCCACTTTCACTACATAACGTTGTATGAGGAGAGTGGGCACCATAGAGAGGGACTGAGAACGCCATAGCAGCATTTGCGCAAGAGATGGTATACCAAGAGATGCAACGGAAGAAGATAACAGGGTAGAAAAGCGGGTGAGCAGCATAAGAAAACTATACACTTGCCTTGAGGAGACTGAATGAGAGATACAGGCGAAGAGGAAAAAAAGGAATCTGAAAAAATAAAAAGGACAGAAGAATGAGAGGAAAATAGGAGTTAGTATCCTTATACTCTACAAATTGAAAAATGGAAGATATCCATGCAACACCCAACCAGGCAACAGCTCACCTGACCGATCACGTTCAAGCAAAGCAACCCATTTTATCCAAGCATCTTACTTAGAAGTAATCTGGATATCAAGCCAGCAGCTACTGCAACCAAAAGCAAGATTAAGAAATACTAGAGATGCACCAATCGATCAGCCGGTGACTGGAATCAGTCTCAGATTACCAATTCTGTGCCGGTCACATTTACATTTGTGCAGGGCATGATGTTGATGTGACAGTGGCACACAAACAGCACAATGCTTTCACTAACTTTAATTCAGAATTCAGTTCATGTGTGTATGGAGCTTTAAACACTGCTCAGTCGCTCGCCGGTTTGTTTACAAGACCACTGCTGACCAGTGTTAATTCTGTTGACGAATCATTTGTCATAGTTTTCGTCAACTCTTTTTTCTAACAAAGACAAGACGATGACTAAACTAAAATGAACGAAACACGACAAAAACTAGGACGAAATGAATTGACACTTTGTCAACGAATAAAAACGAGACAAAAATATTTCGCAGAGACGACATCCAATCAGATCTGACAACTTAGGAAAGACCCAATCATAACTTGAGTATACGTGGAAAGTTTGGATGAGTTGGGTAACGATCCAATCAGTAAAGCGGTAAGACGCAGACGTTTGACCCGAATCGCCCTGAATAATATGAAGATTTTGTCAAAGGCAAAGAGGTTAAAGCAAAGCTAGCCAGGCACAAGCCAGCAGCCCCTGCTATCTTTATTTAGCAATGAAGAAGTCTTCATTAAAAGAAGAGTTTCTGTATACTGTCATTTATAACTCTTTGACGGCAGGAAAATGGACATCGGAACCACCCAAGAAAATTGCAATCGGTGCATCTCTACTAAACACACCACACAACAGTAATGCAAACCTAATATGCTTCAAGTTTCCTTTCCTCAGGAACTAAAAATACATTCTAAAAGCTTTCTCCACAAATCGTTAACCATTGCAGAAATATTTCCCCATCCGCTATAGAGCATGCCGTCCACTGTTTTCAATGTCTGACCCAAAACAAGCACCCACACAATGCACAATGAGCATTATGTAATCTGTGCAGGGAATTCATTTTCCAACTGCACTTCAGAAACATGATATTGTTGAAAACCAAGCTGTGGAAAGCTTCCTCCAGTTCACACATTCCCAAATGTCTAACTGCAAAGTCAGAGGCCAACAGCTCTATCCTGATTCAGGGCTATTTTGCCATTCCAGAAAGGACTGCCACAAAGAAAGAGTTGTGGCTAAACCTCTGGAGGGAGCAGGTTTGTCTTGTAATTCAGCAGTCACAAGCGGGGCGAGTTGCATTGCTTATGACAGTGCTGTCAGAAGGCTGACCTGACTGAACCACACCTTAGTCACTGCAGGCCAAACTGGCTGCAGTTTAAGACTACACACTTGCCACACAACATTCCCACCTCACCCTCATTTATAATGCTTTTACTACAGGACACACCCAGGACCTCCCTATGTATCATCCAGTTTCACTTGTTCACACCCCAGGAAGCATAGTTTTGTTTAATCAGTTGGCACAAGGCATATTAGCTGACTGCAGCAAGACAGGTGAAAGTTACAGCTATTCTGCTTTTAAATCCTGATCCAGGTCATTTCTGATTTGCTGACAGAGTATGATCCAGTATTTTGTTAACTGGCCTATCAAGAGAGGTCCAACAGTCAGCTGTGCAACTGTTAAAAGCAGGAAATCACCGATTTTTAGATAAAAAGTCACAACCCTTGAAAGCGAACATGCTTTATTGATGTATTGTCAATCTTGTTCTGAGAGTAGGGGTGGGCGATATGCTAAACATTTTACTTCACAATAACTAAGGACATTTTTACAATACACGATATTTGTCACAGACAAAATGCATCAGTAGCAACAGATTCTTAAAAACTACTATTCAAATATTATCCCATACTTAAGTGATTTCTATTCAAAATGTGCTGCAATTCATCCAGTAAAACAGAACTAATTACCGTATTTTTCGGGCTATAAAGCGCACCGAATTATAAGACGCAATATCAACGATCGGCTGCTAACGGGTATATTTTCATACATAAAGCGCACCGGGTTATAAGACGCATGAAATGAAACAAAACTCATAAGTTCCGTCGGAAGCTCAGTTTGGTCTTTACCTGGCGCAGGGCGTCTTCTTGCCTCCTCCACTTCCGTACCATTGATTCGTTAATGCTGAATTCTCTCGCAGCTGCTCTATGACCATGTTGTACTGCGTGACTGATAGCGTTGTGTTTGAAATCCGCTTCGTAAATAAATGAATGAATGCACATACCCTAATGCTGAAGCACATACCGTATTACTCCCCTATGCTGCGCACTACGGTGGCCGTGAGCTTCGTAACTTACCAAGACC
>JAJAGP010000461.1:0-35744 GCA_025084515.1 Ancistrus triradiatus | reverse complement strand
TACCATCTACAATCGGTTCTAGGTCAGAAAGCACAACCAGAATTAATTCATACATTAGACGCATCGCATTTTAAGGCGCACTGTCGATTTTTGAGAAAATTAAAGGATTTTAAGTGCGCCTTATGGTCCGAAAAATACGGTACCCTCTTTATTATGAAACATGCAGTTAGTCAGTGTTCTTTAAGACATAAAATTGTGTCATGTATCACAATAGCACAGATTAACACAATACGATAAAATGTCATCATATTGGACACCCCTACCAGAGAGCCACTGAACGCAGAACAGCAGCTGACTTGGAGTCAACTATTTCAACAGTGATTTTGTAACTTGGACCCAGTGTTACATTTTCAAATGAGCTATTAATTCTGTTTAAAAGCTCTATTTAAAATCCAGGCTAGTTTAAGTTTTTAAGTGTGGTTTGCCATTTCTATTTTGTTTTAGTGTTTGAAATAAAGTTACAGTCAAAGCCAATATCCTAAAATACATCAATTCCCATGGGAAGATTCCTATTTAGATCCTGCATATTCTAAATCCCTCCTACATTCAGTGATATTCGCATATAATGTATATATACATGTAGTACATATATATATATATATATATATATATGCTATGTAGTACATTTTATATATATATATATATATATATATATATATATATATATATATATAAAAAATGTACTACATAGCAGGGGTCTCTCTGACTGGTCCAATGGCAGCTCTTTAGCAAGCCTACCAACACTAAAAGCCACAATATAAATACACAACTATCATTAAATAATTAAGCACTAAATAAAATTGAAGTATAGGATGTAGCTAAAGGTAAGAAGGCACTTCAGAATGACATCTACTTTCATCTGCTGTATTTTCCTGATCCCCATTAATTATAGACGGTTACTGGTTCAGATCGTGGAACAGGGTATGAAAATATAGCAGGAATTCAGTTAACAGGAGTTCAGATAGCAGGATGAGATATTCATATAATCATGTTATTATAGTAACTAATGTAGAAAGTAAGTATTGTATCTGACTAATTGTGATAAAGCATATTATTGGAATTGTTAGGCTACAAAAAAAATCTATACATCATTTATACATTTTGATGGTAGTACGTCTTGTTTTAGCTTAGTAGTGTTCAAGTTGTTTGTTGGACGTTTGTCTGGTTTCAGCACTTATAATTTCAGATCATTTACCGCTCAGCCACTGTCACTGACAGGCTGATGCTATGGAGAATGTACTGCTGGGAAACCTTGGGTGCTGGAGGTCATGAGCACTACCTACTTAAACACTGTTGCATACCAAGTACACCCCGTCATGGCATCGGTATTCCCTAATGGCAGTGACCTCTTTCAATAAGATAATGCACCCTGCAGAGCATTGTTCAGAAATGGTCTGAGGAACATGACAGTTTCGGATCTCAATCTGATCATGCATCTGTGGGATGTGGTGGGCAAACAAGTCCATGAAGAGCCCAAATAATAATTTACAGGATTTAAAGAATCTGCTGAATAAGACTCGTGAGGGGCACGAGAGGGACCTGCACAATATAAGGCAGATGGAGTTAATGCTATGGCTGACTGGTGTATAATATCATGATCAGATTACAAAATTCAATAATTAAACCTATGAGTATATTCTCTCTCCTGCATATACACTATGACACATGGCTCAATTTGGACGCAAGCGCAGCATTCATGGCATACCTGTGAACTTGCTGTACAGCTACATTGGTTCGTGTACTACATAGAAATAATATGGAAGTAATTAACAAAAAAACACATTAATAAATTAGGTGATGTGTAGATGTTATGCAATTCATTTTGTGTAATTACTTAATTGGTCTTATTTTTAAAAATTAAGATACCATACAGTTGTACTTAGAATGACAAAGACATGCACCACATTAGTACTCCAAAAGAGTAAGGAAGGGGGGTTTAAAACCAGAACAGCTCATCTGCCATTTTCCTGGCAGGAGTGGTTATAAGCTGTGCTGTCATGGGGTGAGGTGGGGTAGGGTGTCATATGTGCTTTAAGACCTGTAATTGCTACAAATTTGAGCAGTGTCTCTGCTTTGGTGTTAGTGAAAATGTCTTTCATTGACGCCGTTATGTGGAGTTGTTGAGTTTCGGTGTCATAGATCGTACACTCTGTAAGTAGATGCTTTATTGTAAATTAAAAAAAAAAAATCCCCCCCGAGTTGCACACGAATCTATGTACTACTGAACTTAAACGTAACACAGTCATGTTAAGACAAACACCAAATAAATTGAAACCACAAAGGGGCGGGGGGAATGCACCTGTATCTCATGATTCAAAGCTTACAAAAAATAAAGACGTTTTAGCTGTGAGGTATTAGTTCCACTGCCAATCTACATAATTTGACACAGGTCTATCTAATTCATTACAGTCTGGGTTCATACAGATAAACACCAGAATGCAAAAACATATCCGCATAGGAGCTGTGTGGCTGCAGGTTTTAATTCCAACAAAGCAGGAGTTATACCTGCTACAACTTGTTTATAATTTTTTGACTGGGGCTTCCAATAACTCACAAGGTACAACAGGTGTAGCTCTGCCTGACTGGAAATAAAACCTGCAGTCACACCAATCCTGCATAGACAAGATTTTGCAACCACTAACTGACAGAAATATTTGGACTGGTATCAACTAAATATGTAGGGCCACATACAGTGGGGCAAAAAAGTATTTAGTCAGCCACTGATTGTGCAAGTTCTCCTACTTAGAAAGAAGAGTTCAACTCAATACTTTGTAACATAACCTTTGTTGGCAATGACAGAGGTCAAACGGTTCCTGTAAGTCTTCACCAGGGTTTTGCACACACTGTGTGGTATTTTGGGGCCCATTCCTCCATTGCAGATTTCTCTCTAGAGGCAGTGATGTTTGGGGCAACACAGGACATTCAACACTCCCTCCACAATTTGCTTATGGGGGTTGAGTCTGGAAGGGGACTGGCTAGGCCACTCCGGCCAGGATCTTGAAAATGGCTTTTTACGGAGGCCACTTCCTTCGTGGCCAAGCGTGTGTTTGGGATCATTGTCATGCTGGGAAGATCCAAGCCACGTTCCATCTTTCAAGTTCTCTGTTGGGAAGGAGGTTTTGGCTTAAAAATCTCCACCGAACAATGGGCCCCATTTCATTTCTTCCTTTAACACGGATCAGTCGTCCTGTTCCCCTTTGCAGAAAAAACAAAGGCCCAAAGCTTGATGTTTCCACCCCCATTGCTTCACAGTAGGTTATGGTGTTCTTTGGATGCACCTCAGGGCATCCTCAAAACACGACGAGTTGAGTTTTTAACCAAAATGTTCCGATTTTGGTTTCATTGGACAATGATATTCTCCCAATCCTCTTTGGGGTTCATCCCAATGCTCTCTGGCAAAACTTTCAGAGGGGCCTGGACATGTACTGGATTACGCAGAGGGGACATGGGACTGGGGAACTGCAGGATCTTGAGTCCCTGTCTCGGGTGTAGTGTGTTACTGATGGTTAGCCTTTGTTACTTTTGGTCCCAGCTCTCTGCAGGTCATTAATTCAGTTTCCTCGTGTGGTTCTGGGATTTTTTCTCACCGTTCTCATATCCAATTTTGGGACCCAAGGATTGAGATCTAGGCGTTGGGGCCCCAGATTGAGGGAGATTATCAGTGGTCTTGTATGTCTTCCATTTTCTTACAATTGCTCCCACAGTTGATTTATTCACACCAACCTGCTTGCCTATTGTAGATTCACTCTTCCCAGCCTGGTGCAGGTCTACAATTTTCTTCCTGGTGCCCTTCGACAGCTCTTTTTTCTTGGCCATGGTTGAGTTTGGAGTCTGACTGTTTGAGGCTGTGGACAGGTGTCTTTTATACAGATAACGAGGTCAAACAAGTGCCATTAATACAGGTAATGAATGGATGATAAAAGAGCTTCTTAAAGAAGTTGTTACAGGTCTGTGGGAGCCAGAAATTTTGCTTGTTTGTGGGTGACTAAATACTTATTTTCCACCATGATTTACAATTCAATTCTTTAAAAATCCTACAATGTCATTTCCTGGATTTCTTTTCTCATTTTGTCCCTCACAGTTGAAGTGTACCTATGATGAAAATTACAGACCTCTCTCATCTTTCTAGGTAGGAGAACTTGCACAATCAGTGGCTGACTAAATACTTTTTTGTCCCACTGTATATAAAGCTACAGAGGTGACTCAGTTGTTAAGGCTCAGGATAATCAATCACAAGACTGCAAGCTCAAATCTCGGCTCAGCCAATCTGCCTGCAATGAGAGCCACCAATGGGAGCTTTGAGCAATACCCCTGACATACCCTTAAGATAAGCATATCTTCCAATTACTGTAAATCTAAGGTAAACTACTGCTGACTTCATTGTGTTAAATTTTAACTGGTTGGTCCAGCTTCCAAATGTTCTAATTAACTTTTAGCTAGGTTTTACCACTTATATTTGTTATATGTCCAAGTTATGTCAACTTTAGTGGAAAAAAACCTTAAAAGATGGCTCATATTAACTTTATTGAACTTTTCGTTACCCAGCAATGTGTGCATTCAGTTATTTTAAAAGTCAGCAGTGTTGCATCATGTTGTTCAAATCACACCAAGTAGTTAAGTGCTGACATGTTTACACACGAGGGGCCAAAGGTTTCCTGATGAAATTAAGGGCGTTATTTGCAGTGGTACATAGCCAGTACAGTCCATCTTGCACACAAACATACACATAGTCAGACCAAGCCTGAGAAAAAACCTGGTTTGGCACAGGTGGTGAGCATCAGAGTACTGTGTCGGGTATGTGTGTCATGCCAACAATTTGATCATCATCAGTGAGGGTTAACTTAGTCATATCTTACAAATCAGAAAGGCAGACAGACGTTTTATTTATTTACATGTTCACTGCTGATAAATTCTGTTAATGAAGGGGGAAAATTGTAAGGTTACAAAATGTTAATAACCATCACTGAATGAAAGGGTGGTCATTCAGTAATCATTACTGTACAAACCTCTTAATTCATCACAAAGACAGAAAAAAAACATGACAAATATAAAAAGTGTCCTGAACTATCAGAAGCATGATGAATTACAACGTGGCTTGCATTAAGAAAATAAAATGTGTCCATGTTTCATCAGTAGTAAAGCGTCTTATGTACTTACAATTTAAACACAATAACACAATCACCTGCAATTAGAAAAACATCGTAAAACTAAGAGCTCCATGTTAGACAGACAGACATGCTATAGAAAGACAATCATATAACAGCATTTTGTCCCATTATCGCACTACTTAAGTGCCGGGTTAAATTGATCAACTGTATATCAGGACTCCAGGACTCCACATGTATATCAAAATCCATGGATGCTTCTACAAAATGGTGTAGTAACTGCATATAACCTACACACATCCTCCCGTATCCCTTAAATAATCTTGAGATTA
The DNA here is from genome assembly GCA_025084515.1 of Ancistrus triradiatus. NCBI lineage: Eukaryota > Metazoa > Chordata > Actinopteri > Siluriformes > Loricariidae > Ancistrus > Ancistrus triradiatus. The sequence goes on along the minus strand of JAJAGP010000461.1, from coordinate 30,307 downwards.
CTTATAACACCAAATACAATGTACTTGGTTATGTTATTCTGGATATGTGTGGTTATTCTGTATTGTTTAGGGAATGACGACAGGAAACTGAAGTCTGATGAAAAGACACTGATCCGTGGAACCACTACTGGCCGACTAACATTCTATAATATCCAGCCGACGAAACTAAATGACATTTTCACATAATTTTTCTGGTGGTAATTTAATTGAAAGCTACTTAATTTTGAAACTGTGCAAATCCTCCTCTTGCTACATCATACAATTTTACTTTAATAACACTCCCAAACCTCTACAAGAAAATGTGATTAAACTAACAACTTCATTACATATAGAGATGATAGAGGAGGAGAACTGTGAATTACGTAGAGTTGATGTTTTCTGTCGTTAGTCTTCTGAACTGTAAGTGTTGGAGGGTTTAACTGATTAACTGACTCAAAAAGCACCACCCGCCCTGCTAAAAGAAAAATCCAGCAAATTTCAATAAGACCATTCAAATTCACCTGCTGAAAAGTCACCAAACCAGCTCTAACTAGCATAAACCAACTTGGGCCAACACACAACTTGTATGGTCTTGCTAAATAACCAGCAAACCAGCATCCAAAACACAAAATATGCTGGTCTTTGCTGTTTTTTATTTTTATCAGGGTGATGGCTCACTAAAGGGTGACTAAAGCAACTCTCTGTCAACCAAGAAATCTGATCACGTTTCTTATTATTACATTACAGTGTAGTAACCCCACATATGTGAGGGGGCTTAATGGCCCAATCTGATTATATGTACATGTCAATGCACTTAGGCTACTATAAAGTCAGCAGCCATGTAATGCTAAGGGATATGGAAACTACAGCATTCAAACAAGATTAAGGAAGATATAGGAAGTATAATAGGGATAATCAGTTAAAACCGCTATAAGAAGGGTTTCTATTAATTCCTAACTATGAACAAGTACTCTTTGTGCGTTGTGCAACACTTCTGGTTTGTGATGGTAGAGTTGCACGTATTAGAAGGATTACGGCTGACGTATATAACCGTATGGTTACCCTGTTACCGTATTTAAACAAATAATACTTAACTGGCAACTGTGGTGACTAACAACAAAAGAAAAAAAAAAACAGTGATGGGTGGCCATTTTTAATAGTTGAAACATAGCCTGCATGTTTGAATAGGCTACACGCTTATTAGGATACGAGAAAATTAGAGTCCGACATTAGAAGCCTCTAGGGTTTATTAAATGAGGCCATACGGACTATTTATAAAGGCGAATAAAGCAGGCTGGCATATGGCAATGAACCGAGATTTCTTTCACGAATTATCAACTGAGGACCAAACTACATCAAACCACTTAATAAAAGTCTGCATTATAGATGTGTATATTTAGTGTGCGTTCACCATTGAATCATTACTAGACCTTGTCAACACACACAGCCCCTTTAAGAGGTGCTGGTTCATTTTTGCCATCAGCACTGCAGTGCAGATCAGAGGAGGCGCAGCACAGCCCAGTTCGGCTTAGAAAATGTGTCAGTTCTCAAGCCTGGGCCTAAAATGACGAGTTAAGTCACAAATACAGACAGTCTGGAAATAAAATACAATTTAACGGTGGATAAATGTATGGAATTGAATGGAACTGAATACGCTCCAGGCAGTTACTATCTAACATGGATTCAAGTTGTGGAAAGTTAAACGTAACGTTACTGAAACCGCAGGAGTGAAAACGGGAACCCAGCACATTCTCTTAAATAAAACAGCACAACAAATTGCTTTCACACACGCATCCAACAGCTTTCACATCATTAGCTGATATATATTGAGCTGTTTTAGGTTCTTACCGGAACACTTGGAGTCTTTGCAGTGTCCATCGTTCAGTCCTTGTGACGACGATATCTGATGAGATTGTGTCATCGGATCTGCCATGTTTATTTGTTGCTAACTTGCGATGTACAGCGACTGTAAATGTAGTTACAACAGCTACGTAACGCTGCCTGATTCCTTGCTTTCTGGCTCGAATTAATGGGATATTTACGAGGCTGAGCGAGACTGAACGACGTTGCTGCTCTCGCACGTGTAGCCTCTTCAGCACTGTCTGGAAAATGGGTGGTGGAAAGTGAAAATAGGGCGGAGAGACACAGAGAGGGACAACTGGTTTATTGGGGTGAGAGGTTGGAGCCTAGCTTAAAGCTGCAGTACTTTTTCCGTCACTTAAGTGCTTTTCTGTCACGTACACATACATAGCGTTAAAGAGTACAAAAACACTTCAACTGTTCGTTAACGAAAATGTCTAATCAACCAATCACATGGCAGCAACTCGATGCATTTATAACTGTATATATGTAGGCATGGTCAAGACGACCTGCTGAAGGTCAAACCGAGCATCAGAATGAGGAAGAGAGGAGATTTAAGTGACTTTAAATGTGGCATGGTTGTTGGTCCAGACGAGCTGTATTCAGTGTTTCAGAAACTGCAGATCTACTGGGATTTCCATGTACAGCCATCTCTATGGTTTATGGAGAACGGTATGAAAAAGAATAACTATCCAATGAGTGGCAGTTCTCTGGGCAAAAATGCCTTGTTGATGCCTAAGGTCAGAGAAGAATGGCCAGACTGGTTTGAGCTGATAGAAAGGCAACAGTAACTCAAATAACCACTCGTTACAACTGAGGTATGCAGAAGAGCATCTCTCCCCAGGAAAAAAATGTACTGTGAATTTTCATAGTAAAATTGTGAAGTGCTTGACAGTTTTAATGTGAGCTTTCACAGTTTGACCATGAAGTTCACAGTTCTACTATGAATGTTTGGTGGTAATTTGGACACTGGTTCATAGGACAACTGTAAACTTTACAGCATTTAGCAGACGCCCTTATCCAGAGCAACTTACAGTTTTACAATCCAAGCAATTGTGGGTTAAGGGCCTTGCTCAAATACAGTGGCAGCTTTTGGCTGAGGTGGGATTTGAACCCTGGACCCTCTGGTTCATAGTCCTGCACCTTAACCACTAGGCCACCACAGGCCACCACACCACAAACTTGGTTGACTATGAACTGACCATGAATTATTTCACAGTTGTACTATGAATTTTGGTGGTAATTTGACCACTTCATGGTTCTACTGTCAAATTTCACAGTACATTTTTTCGTGGGTCAGCGCACAAACCTTGAACCAAATGGGCTACACCAGCTAAAGACAGCACCAAGTAGAGCGCCAGTCAGCTGACAACAGGCAACCCTGGATACAATGAGCACAGGCTCACAAAAACTGGACAAGATTGGAAAAACGTTGCCTAGTATGATGAGTATTTGTTTCTGCTGCAATATTAGAATGGAAAGGTCAGAATTTGGCATAAACAACATTAAACCATCCAGCCTTTTATAAAGGGTTCAGACTGATGGTGGTGTTATAGTGTATGGAACTTGGCACACTTTGGGTCTCTTAATACCAACTGAGCCCTTTCTGTATGCCAGATACTAACATATCGCACTTTCCTAAGAAATCAGTAAAAAAAAATAGAATTTTGTAAAAAAAAAAAAAAAAGATCTGCCTTTCAATTTGTCGGCGTAATAGCGACACTCAGTGGTCGCAAATTTGTTTTTATTACGTTTATAATAGCGAGCCAACGTTTTGATATAATGTAGGCTATATCTAAAATAAATCGCGGGCAGTTTAAAAATGTGTTACAAATTTTAAAATATTTTAAAATATACAAGTTATTTAATTAATTAATTAATTTAGCAGATGATATTATCCAGAGGGACTGTATTGGAGTTGTTAAATATTTTCAGTGTGAGATTAAGCTAATTAACCATTAACTAACTAATTAGCTACATTACATGCTCTTGTTGAACAAGATGCTTGGCTTGCTTTTCACCCAGTAATATAGAACTGTGATGCAACACTGTTGTGTGTGTGTGTGTGTGTGTGTGTGTGTACATATACATACACACACACACACACATATATATATATATATATATATATATATATATATATATATATATATATATATATATATATATGTGTGTGTGTGTGTGTGTATGTATATGTATACATTTACACACATACACAGTGATGTGTAAAAGTGTTTCCCCCCCTTCCCTTTTTTGCGTGTTTGTCACACTCAACGTCCTGAGACCTCGCGTTCCCAGATGAGGACATGACGTTATGGGTTTGCTGCTCCTCGTACTTCCTTCTGCTTAACCCAGTCCTCATTTGTAGACATTCTTGAGCAATTCAAGAATAAAAAGAAAAGTACCTCCTGTTCAAAGACGGTGTTCAGTTTTGTACATAAAAAAATCAGAGCTCAGAGGAGGGTAATGAGGTCTCAAGAGGTTAAGTGTTTTGGAACATCAAACCAATTTAAATATTAGTCAAAGACAACACAAGTAAACACAAAATGCAGTTTTTAAATGAAGTATTTATTATTAAGGGAGAAAAAAATCCAAACCTACATGGCCCTGTGTGAAAATGTGATCGCCCCCCACCTGTTAAAACATAACTATGGTTTATCACACCTGAGTTCACTGTCTCTAGCCACACCTAGGCCTGATTATTGCCACACCTGTTCGCAATCAGGACATCACTTAAATATGACCTGCCTGACAAAGTGTAGTACACCAAAAGATCCTTAAAAGCTACACATCATGCGGAGATCCAGAGAAATTCAGGAACAATTGAGAAAGAAAGTATATGAGATCTATCAGTCTGGAAAGGGTTATAAAGCCATTTCTAAAGTTTTGGGACTCCAGCAAATCACAGTGAGAGCCATTATCCACAAATGGGGAAGACATGGAACAGTGGTGAACCTTCCCAGATGTGGCCAGCCGACCAAAATTACCCCAAGAGCACAGCGACGACTCATCCAAGAGGTCACAAAATACCCCACAACAACATCCAAAGAACTGCAGGCCTCACTTGCCTCGGTTAAGGTCAGTGTTCATGCCTCCACCATAAGAAAGAGACTGGGCAAAAAATGGCCTGCTTCCAAGACGAAAACCACTGCTGAGCAAAAAGAACAAAAAAGATGATCCCCAAGACTTTTTGGAAAACATTCTGTGGACTGACGAAACAAAAGTTGAATTCTTTGGAAGGTGTGTGTCCCATTACATCCGGTGTAAAAGTACCACAGCATTTCAGAAAAGAACATTATACCAACAGTAACATATGGTGGTGGTAGTGTGATGGTCTGGGGCTGTTTTGCTGCTTCAGGACCTGGAAGACTTGCTGTGATAAATGGAACTATGAATTCTGCTGTCTACCGAAAAATCCTGAAGGGGAATGTCTGGCCATCTGTTCGTGACCTCAAGCTGAAACGAACTTGGGTTCTGCAGCAGGACAATAATCCAAAACACACCAGCAAGTCCACCTCTGAATGACTGAAGAAAAACAAAATGAAGACTTTGGAGTGGCCTAGTCAAAGTCCTGACCTGAGTCCTATTGAGATCCTGTGGCATGACCTTAAAAAGGCCGTTCATGCTCAAAAACCCTCCAGTGTGGCTGAACTACAACAATTCTGCAAAGATGAGTGGCCAAAATTCCTCCACAACGCTGGCAAAGACTCATTGCAAGTTATTGCAAACGCTTGGTTGCAGTTGTTGCTGCTAAGGGTGGCCCAACCAGGTATTAGGTTTTGGGGGCAATCACTTTTTCACACAGGGCCATGTAGGTTTGGATTTTTTTTCCTTCATTTAAAAACTGCATTTTGTGTTTACTTGTGTTGTCTTTGACTAATATTTAAATTGGTTTGATGTTCCAAAACACTTAGGTGTGACAAACATAAAAAAAATATATATATATATATATATATATATATATATATATCAGGAAGGGGCAAATACTTTTTCACACCACTGTGTCTGTGTGTGATGACATATGACAACTTTTTAAATGTTTTTTTTTTTATTAAACCACCCCATGTACCCTTACTCAATAAAGTAAGAGAGCAAGTGGGTTTTCCAATATTTCTTCAGTGGAGGGACTATAGCAACATTATTGTCCATGCTCATCTGTCATGTGCAACAGACGTGCTAAATAATATTTCTTTAAAAAATCAGTAACGATAAACTGACACTTCATCCGCTAAGTTAACTTTATGTACAATGATTTAGCATTCAAATTTATTGCAAGGGTGGCAAGGTGACTAAATGGGTAGCACTGTTACCTCACAGTGAGAAGAGCCTGAGTTCGATCCCAGGTAGCTTGGGTCTTTTCTGTGTGGAGTTTGCATGTTCTCCCCATCTCTGTGTGGGTTTAATCCGGTTTCCTCACACAGTCCACAGACGTGTGTGTTAGGTTAATTTATTATGCTAAAGTGGCCCTAGTGTATGAGTGTGCGAGTGCATGTGTCATATGATGGATTTGCACCCTGTCTAGGGTTGTTCCTGCCTTGCACAATATTCCGCCGGCTAGGCTCCGGCTCTTCCGCGACCATGTAAAGGATTAAGCGGATAAGAAAGTGCGTGAACTCAGTTTGCCTTCAGGCATCCATTTCTGCCAATTTGCACCCTCTGCCGGCTATTCAACTGAGTATTTAATGTCGGGTATCAAAACTGCTAGAGGATGTTTTCTTTGGACAGAGAAAATCCATAACATACATAACAGGTCCATGTTATGTTGACATAATTGGATCATATAATTGCTGTAGATTTGTCAGCTGATGTTAATACTTTGGCTGTCCTGTTCTATCACATCCCAAAGAATCTTGTGACTGGGGAGATCATTAAAGTGTCCCGAACACATTGTCATGTTCACGGACGCAGTTTGAGATGGCTTAGTGGCAAGTTGCAGCATCATGTGGGAATTAGTAGAACATGGTAACTTGTGGTCATAAAGGGATGCAGATGGTCAGTAACAATATTGAGGAATTTTATACCAATGTCTAGCTGGTATTAGGATTCGCAATATGTGCTGAGAAACATTTCCCACAGCATTATATACCACCACTAGCTTGAATTGCTGACACTACATAGGTTGTGTCCATGGATTAAAGAGTAAATTGAAGACTGTGGAACTTTATGTGATTGGGAAAGTGGCTGTATATTAGAGCCTACCTACTTTAATACATTTACGTGTGTGGGTGTCAGCAAAAAGGTTTGGAAGTGCATTAGATTACACATTCATGAAAACTGACAAGTGTTTTTATTTCAAGCATGATTCTTTACTTTTCTCACCAGATCAATATCCTGTGATGTACAAAGTGGATGACGTACCACAACGGTCCACTAGCGATTGTTCAAGTTACTGTACCTTCCTGTCAGCTTCAACATGTCTGGCCATTCTCCTGTCACCTCCCTCATTAACACTGTTTGCATCTACACAAATTCCATGCACTGGTTGAGTTATTTTGTGTGCAAACCTCAGAGGTGGCAGAAGTATACAAGTTCTTAACTGAAGTAAAAGCACTACGAATATGTTAAAGACTTTTAGTGTCTGAATAATTAAAAATACTGTAAAGTTTATACAGTTCTTTTTGGGATAAGGATGCATTATGGTGAACAATAAAAAGTATTAGAAATAATTATTAAGTGTCATAATTTCAGAGTGGCACGCACGACTCCGCACATGGCGTGCAAACCTGCATGAATGCTTGGGCATACTTGACGCTACCGATTCCTAATTTCTGAGTCAGCTAAGTGTATGAACATGGGTATTTGAAAATTCCTGGAGATCAGCAGTTTCAGAAATACACTAAACAGTTTATACTATTTCATATGTTTAGATATTCTTTATACCATTAACTTCGCTTTCAAACAGGTACTGAATATCAGAAAATTTCATATTGGCATCAGAGTAATTGTTTTTGCCTACCATGAAAATTTGAACCCATATCTGCTCCAGGTGTGACTCTATTATAGAACATCCTTCTCTGACCAAACAGTAAATCTGATCCAACAAGAGCTTGGATGGGCTCAATTCAATTCATGCATCATGCAATAGTCTTTTTATTTGACAGTTTCAAACATACCAGCTTTTTCTTTGAAACTGTGCCTATAAGGCTGCAGCATTGTTGAGTTGTTCTTGTGCTGTAGATCACACTGGTATTTGGAGGGTAGTATTTCATGTAATCTGAGGATCTGTAAAGTCTGTTTCTATACTTTTCCTCTTATGCAGTTGTGCCCTTGGACCGCCGGCTATTTTTCCTTTATTGATTAAATCAAGACAGGAGTAGTCACAGCAGTGGGCTCCTTTATATGAAAGCTTCATTTTCTTGATGTGTAAAACAAAAACAGACTGGGGAAGCTTCTTGAGAATGCAGTTTTGTTTTGAAAGACTTCTTAGACACCTTGCAAGCTCCAGTGGCTTGGAGGTAAGAGCCAGCTTTCTGGGAATGGCAGTTCCTGACTGCTGGGTGGTGCGTTTATGGAAACCTGCGATGGACCGCGCCCAGTGAATTCCAGGTAAGGTTCCAGTCTTATAGCTTAACTTTAGACACCTATCAGCTTTAATAGACCATTACTTGCTTTTTTATAAACAGAATAACAGATTTCAGCTGTGCTAGCAATATTTTAAAGGTTCATAAGAATGTATTTAATAATATTCAAAGTTCACATTGCCATTAAGGCACTGCTGAAAAAGGGCTTTGCTGTGATATGCACGTAATGTAATAAATTCATAATAAAGTCCCTTGAACTATAAATAGTCGCTTGCGACATTAATATGTATGTTTTTAAATCAGTAAATGATACGCTGATTTAAAACAAATTACACATGAATTCGAATGACAGTTCGAAAAACAGCAGACCACACCTAGAATTAAATTTACCGTCATTTTAACCGGAAGCTTCTTAGGTTCTTCCGCATGCAGCTCAGTACGGCTGATGTACAGTCATATGGATATGCTGTCCTGCGCTTGTACTTAAAAGCAGCCCTGCGTGTGCGTATGCTATATAGATCTAATGTTTTTCTAGTTCAGGTTTCACCGTCTTGCGCGGCAAAAGCGAGGGACCAAACAAAAGCATGTGGACAAATTTCAGCTAAGGTATGTAGTTATGGCGGACATGGCTTGCAGAACAATAGGTGAAAAAATAGAGATGACAGCGCGGCTCAAAAGACTCGCTGATAGTTACTCAACCCCAGTTCTAGCTAACTGCTGGGTTAGAAGCATTAGTTGTTTATAGGTTCTGTTGCTAACGCGTGTTTCTCGAGCATGTGGATGCTAACATGCTAACTGAATGTCATAATATTGATTAGAAATCGATGTACAAGTTTGACGTTATAAAAGACCATAGTAAGCGATATGAGATGCATATGTTAGTGTTGTGGGTTTATCATGGCCAGGGTTTGGTCAGATCACATAATGCTAGCTGGTTAAGACTGTAACACCGTGGTGGCCTAGCGTCCAAGATACTGGGAGTTGGAGCCGAACGTCAAGGGTTAATAACCCTTTCTCCAAGGTGCTAGTGTTGGGTCCTTGAGCAAGACCCTTAACCCTCAATTGCTTGGATTGCACAAGTCGTTCTGAATAATTAAATGCAAGTCCTGTCGGCCAATGTACTGAGCTTTTGTTGGAAGAATAGAGGGAGCTGTGGAAGAAATATGTAGTAATTAAATATATGAAGTAATAGCGAAGTATGCGTGTATAACTGATAAAGTGCACAGTTCTATGCTCATTGTCCATTTGATCAGTACCACTGACCATGCAAAACACTTTGTAGTTCTACAATTGCAGACTGTAGTCCGTCTATTTCTCTAAATACTTTTTTCCCCTTTTCTCTGTTATCTAATGGTCTGTTGTCTGCTATAATAATAAACAGTAGTAATCATGACTTGTAGATTTGCTGTACACTGCAAGCGAACTAGTAGTATCAGGTCGGTTCTGTCAAAATGGAAACACTTGGATATCAGTCAGTAATCCTGTAAAACGTTTAACAGTATATTTGTGATAGAGTACAAAACAGTGAAATACACGCGATTAACTTCCAGTTAATGCTGCTGTCTGTAGATCATTGATGAACCATGTTTATAAAGATAAGTGATTACAATCCGCTGTCACCGCCAAGTTCTCCTGCATTTCAAGTGTCATGCTCATTTGGAAGTCTACATATCTAACATCTTTGCATATATCTGCTTAAGGTGGTTCTAGTGGAAGAAGTACCTTCCTGAAAGTCGACACCCAAACATGGGGCTGCGGTCAGCTCAGAAGAAGCTCTTCCCCCTCCGAGGCATCGACGGCGTGGTGCAGCTATTCGAATACGAGCTGGGAAACCCAGAGCCAGACCTGACCTTGCTCTCTCTGGTGCTGGGCTTTGTCGAGCATTTCCTGGCTGTTAATCGTGTTGTGCCCATCAACGTACCAGGAGTGCGCTTTGAGCCCCTGAAAGGTGACTGCCTCAACTCCTGCTTCCCTACTGTAGAGCTCAACTTAATATCAGCGCTGCACGAACGCTTTACAGCGCAGATCCGTGGCGCCGTGGACCTGTCTCAGTACCGTAGACCCGCCACGGGATCCAGCAGAGAGTTGGTGAAGAAGGTATCGGATGTCATCTGGAACAGTCTGAGCCGATCGTACTTCAAGGACAGAGCCCACATTCAGTCGCTCTTCAGTCTCATCACAGGTAGGGGTTTTGGACTGTAGAAATAAAACTATACCAAGTTCTTGTGGCCAGACTAATTGTGTGTGTACTTGAGCGCACTGAACAGAATAGAAAGCTGTGGTAGCCTAGCGGTTAAGGTACTGCAAATCCCACCTCTGCCAAGCTGCCACTGTTGGGTCCTTGAGCAAGACCCTTAACCCACAATTGCTTGGATTGTAATATTGTACCAATTGTAAGTCGCTCTGGATAAGGGCGTCTGCTAAATGCTGTGAATGTAAAATGTAAAGCATGCGATTGGGGGAACCTTTCAGAATGACCAACTATAATGGGGCTGTAACGATACATTGTGGAGAGAGATGCGATGTCATGTGTTCTGTTTTTTTTATGGCATCTGAAGCAGTTACATTTTTTGAACACCAGAGGGAGCAGTCGTACGTCACGCTCTCACGCATATATTCCATTTTGCAGTTGGAAACTTGTAAGGTAAAGATGAATTAGAGACTGAGAATGGTTTAAAGGTTCAGTGTGCTTGTTTGTTTACTTTGATTTTCAGTTTATAATAGCACCTATGATAGCAGTTGTTTAAATTTGGTGAAACTGACAATAGGACTTTTTACGTAATTTAAAACGCCTAATTTATTGCATCATACTAAAGATTATTTTTGTTTTATATAAGAAATGAACACATTAATTTGCCTTGTATTGTCTTCAGAAATAAAAAAAATGAATGTTTTTATTCAGTCTTAAGTTATGGTGAAGCACAAATATAACATTTTATTCACAATTATGAATCTCTGTTTTTAGTGATGTATTTTAATTGCAGGAGTGTGAATTTTTGTTGTTGTTGTTTAAAAGCATATTCAAGATAATGTGCATTGTTTTCCAGTTTTCACTTCAGCAATAAAAAAAAGCGTAAGAAAAAATCTATTCATAAACTCAGTATTGCGACTCGAATCGTGAGTGGAGTGTATCAATGCACCCTACCAGATATGTTTGATAGGTAATAGACATTTTTGGCATGTTGGTAGTCCACACAAATTGATTTATCTTGTAATGTGGGTACAAAAAATAAAAAGGCTTTGACTGCGGAATTGACGCTATGGTTCAAAGTGATCAGACTCACTAATTTGCTTATGGTACAACCTCTGATTGAAACAGTTGTTCATAGTGTTTAGGGACTTTGGTAATGATGACTGACATCATGTTGTTCATAGTTTTTGGCTCGAGCACAGTTTACTCAAAATTGCTGTTGTTGTTAATCAGGCACAAAGTTGGACAGCTCTGGAGTGGCGTTTGCTGTGGTGGCTGCATGTCAGGTTCTGGGCCTAAAGGATGTTCACCTGGCCCTGTCTGAGGACCATGCCTGGGTGATCTTCGGCAAAGGGGGTGAGGAAACGGCTGAGGTCACATGGCATGGCAAGGGCAATGAGGACAGGAGAGGTCAAACTGTCGCTGCTGGAGTCAGTGAGAGGGTGAGGTGATTGTACTTGCTTGTCTTCCACTTTCTATTTTGGATAAGTCTCAAGTTTGATGTCATGTGTACAAGTGTACACAGTATGCAATGAAATTCTTACTTACCGCACCTGTACTGAGTGTCACAGACAGTTGTTGAGTGTTTTATATAGGGTTTATAGTTTGCATTTTGTATATTCCAATTCTGATACCGGTACTTATCTGTTCAAAGTTTCGATTCCAAAATGGTGAGAAAAAATTTCCAACTGTTTAGGTGTAAATAATGTCTGTCTTTTTTTTTTTTTTTTTTTTTTTAAATGCATTTCAGCTGTGTGATTCATGAATTTTAGCCTTTGTTGCTAACAGTATTACAGGCTGGCAGTATTGGATATGCCAATGAGGTGCTGTCTGTGGAGCTGCTTACTGCGGGAGAGTCTAAAACGCTTAACGTGAACAAAGCTCAATATGGCTTAATGTACTAAAACAGTGACATTGTGACACCAAACTTCTCTCAATAACTACTGGTCATAAGTACTTTATACACTTCATAGTACTTTATACCTTGGGACTGTGGTAGCCTAGCGGGTAAGGTACTGGACTATGGATCTGAAGGTCCAGGGTTCAAATCCCTCCTCTGCCAAGCTGCCACTGTTGGGTCCTTGAGCAAGACCCTTAACCCACAATTGCTTGGATTGTAAGACTGTATCAATTGTAAGTCGCTCTGGATAAGGGTGTCTGCTAAATGCTGTAAATGTAAATGTATACAGCTGAAATGAGGAACCTGTGGTCCAAAGGAAAAGTAATCATTTGTATGGTAAGCGTTTTACTTTTAATATGTTTAAATGGGAAGAAAAATTCTTAATGTGAAAATGCTTTATTTTTGGATCATGGGTTCATGATTTCAGCAGTTGAGATTTTTTATGACCAGTAGTCAATGAGGGACGTTTGGTGTTCCTAGGTCATTGTTTTAGTACATTAAGCCACGTTCAGCTTTGTAGACTCTCCCAGCTAATGCAGCATTTGGGTTAGGAGACTGCAGTTGGTTGAACACTGTACACTGCTGAAGCTCAGTGTCATGCTGGTGCTTTAGGTATTTTGCCATGTTGGAGGTGCAACCTCCTTTACTCCTTTAGTGATCAACTTATCACACATTGGATTTAGTCTTTCAGTTTTCTCTCAAAGTCGAGCCAAACTTTTGAGCGTTCATCTTCCGCTAATGCTCCAAAGACGTGTGTCAAAACAAAACTATGTGGTGACGTACATGACGCATCGGTCCTGGCAGATAGGTGCCTACTTGCAGATCTGTTTTTGCACTAATGTAGTGTATTTGAAACATAAAATGTATTAGTAAGAACCGTTAAATTAAATTTTTGATTTCTATTTTTTATGGGTCTCCAGTTCTTGGAATTTGGGACCCGAATCTAAGCTGGGTTTCGATACCAACTCTAGTTCTGTAGGTCTGCAGTGTTTGGTGCAGATGTGTTGTAATTACTTGATCTGTATCCTATAAACAAAAACAGTGCAATTTACTAATAGGCTAATTAGTTCCATACTCCTCTTTAACATGTATGTTTTGTAATTTGAGTTTCTGCTTTGTGCTCCATAGAGCTGGTTGTATTTGAAAGGTTCCTACATGAAGTGTAACCGTAACATGGAGGTAGCATTCATGGTTTGTGCGATCAACCCATCCCTAGATCTACACACAGACAGTTCTGAACTGTTGCAGCTTCAGCAGGTGAGACAGCTGCTGGGTATTGCATGTTGGTTTAAAGCTAGTCGGGGTACAATTTGTGTTCTGATTATTTTTCTTGTCTCACAGAGACTGCTTTGGCTTCTGTATGAGCGAGGTGACTTGGAGAGGTATGTGACATCGTGCAGTCATTGTTATAATATATAGCCAAAAGTTTGTGGTCACCCAATAACATGTTTACAGAAACATGAGAATTATCGAGTTTGTCCCCTTTTGCTGCTGCAACAGTCTTAACTTTTTTGAAAAGCCTTTCCACCAGATCCTAGAACGTGGCTGTGAGGCTCGCTGGCTCTCATTTTGTTAGACATAAAGCTGATGAGCTGACTTGTTGGAGAGCTGAAAACCACTGACTGTCTGATTTTCATTTAGAGTAACTGTGGTGTTCAGTAGAACCAATTCTACTGCCACTGTTTGTCTATGGAGATTCCATGCTTGTCTAATTCACATTATGAAAATGTGAATTTTCATAGAAGGGGTTTCGTTTTTTACAGTTTGATAGGGTTGATCTGTTGTATCAATGTGGCATGGCGGCGCACAAGGTTCATACGGTCCTCTCACAGCTCCAGAGATCCTCGGGTCGTTCCTGACCTTGGACTCCGCTTGTCTGGAGTTTGCATGTCCGGCCCATATTTGCATGGGTTTACTCCGGGTGCTCCAGTTTCCTCTCACATTCCAAAGCCATGCATTAGGTTAACTGGTTGCTCTAAGTTGGCCTGGTATGAGTGTGCATGACTAGTATCGATATAACTTTGTTCCTGTCATGAATAGCCATTGATGCTGATGTGACGTTAAACAAATAAACAAACGAACATGATTGCAAAGCTCAGCATCTGTTCATTTCCACTGCAGGTATCCCATGGCAATGGGCACTCTTGCTGACCTTGAAGACCAAGAACCCCTTGGCAAAGGAGATCCTCTCACAATCCATCTCAAGGTACCTGCACTTTGTGGGATAGTCATTGCATTGATTGGCATTTTTACAAGAGTCTCCTTGTAGTGTGTATACATGTAACATAGCTAGTAGCATAACAGTAATTAATCCATATACAGTGGTACCTCGGTTCTCGTCGTTAATTCGTTCCAGAAGGCTTGTCGAGAACCCAAAAAAAGCACAGAGCAAATTTTTCCCATAAGGAATAATGTAAATTGATTGAATCTGTTCCAGACCACCCGAATATCCACACTGTATAAGGCAGTAATGGAGTTTTTTGGAGTATTGTACAGGGGATGTCTGATATACGAAGGGGATATGTTCAGACAAATCAAAAATAAGTTAAATGTATCATGAACTGAAGTGTTTAACGAGTGTTTGGTAGAGTAGTTTATACTTTATATAGCGGAGCCTTTGAAAAATAATGATGAGTAAGTTAATGTTTAAAACACTTAAATTAACCTACAGTTTTCCAAAATCATTAACATAAAGCTTATAATAATAAAGTAAAATTAAAATCTCATGTAGTTTAGTGATTAATGGATTGAAAGTGAAAAGTAAAAGCAAAACACTTACTGTATTGGTGAACTCTGGGCGTTAGCATAGCTGCTAAACTAACTGCAACCTGTGTTCTGGAGCATTCGATTCCTGTTTTGCTTTTGGTTGTCTTTTATAAACTAACCTTTTTAGGACCCATGGAGACTTGTTTGCTCTAAGAATACAGTGATAGATGTAGGAATAAAGGAGAACATGATCACAGTGGAGGTCATCAATGAGCTTGGCTATTATGAACCTGAATCACTGAAACGAGTTGCATGACTTGACTCATACGTTTAAGTTTAAGCAAGTGCACCGAGCAACCGACAAGGTCCGAAACAAATGTTTCTAGTTAAAATGCGCCGGGAACCGAATTCGTTCCAAGGTGGTTGAGAACCGAGGTACCACTGTAATGCAATTGAATATTTATTGAATTTTAATGTGTACATTAAGAGCTGCTCCCCTGTCAGACAGCAGCTACTGGAATCTTGAGCACCAGCATGTGCTTTCTCCAGAACCCAACAAACACGTATTTTCAAGCTTTTGCATGGCCTCATGGCTTCTAGGCCTGTGTCAGGGATTGAACTTGTAGTCTCTCGATAATGGGCTAAACCACAAAATAAAGCCTTTAGAAACACTCGCCTTTCCCATGGCCTTTGTGCCTCTCTGAGCTCATTTTCCTATATACTTTTGTGCACAGCTGCACTCTATATTTATTCTCCACAGACTTTTAAGTATAACTTTCAGCACTTAAACGCACATTTATGTAATGGAGTCCACATAAATTTTGACAGGCACATCTTACCGCGATTTTAGTTCGACTTTAATTCATGCTCTCTGACCGTCTTCTCGTCACACTCTGTTTCCAGGCTGTGGAATCTGCTAAGAAGTACTACAACAATGAACACATCTACCCCTTCATGTATTTGGCTGGATATCACTACAGACACAGGAATGTCCAGGACGCTCTGGGATCATGGGCAGAGGCTGCTAAAGTCATGCAAGAGTGAGCCCCGGAACGGTTTAACATTTTGTTTTGTGCTTCTGTGTTTTTTTTTTTGTTTGTTTTTTTTCCCATCTTGTTGATAAAATGCAATATGTAACTTTGCCACACCCCCTTACATAACAGCAGATGGCAGTGTTGGCCTGTGGCTAAATAATGATCCCTAATTAATTACAGGAATATGTGGCTTAATGTCCACCATACGTTCTGTGACAGTGCACCTTAGGCGATCTGGACACTTTCCTAACACCATGTTATATATCGTACTTGGGATACTGCAGTATAATAGTTTTGACTAAATAGCCAAGATATTGCAGTGTTTCCAGTACACTGGTTTATCTAATATTAACATCTGACCGGCGCGTATTGATGATCTGTTTTGTGGGTTTTCTAACTATTTACGATGATTAAAAATCTTTTCACTTTAAAGCTGCATACAGCACATCGATTCACTGAGCCACTCCTTATCCCCTCTTTAACACGTAGTACCTGTTGTATGTAAGCAGGTAACTGAGAAACCTGAAGAATCTGTGGAATGTGCACGAGGCTGTGAGAAACCTGCGCATTTAACTCCGGTTGCTGCATTCCAAAGATGCAGTTTGTGCATGTTTTAGTCTTTAAAAATAAAATGAACAAATAAAAAAGATCAACTTTCTGCTTTAGAACCTGAACCTAACAAAACCATACCTGTAGGAGTGCAAGAGTAAATAAACAAAGTACCTGACACATGAATTTTGCTAACAACTTGAATTATAATCATTTTCTGTATATGTAAATTGCTAGGTTTAAATTGACTCCAAATGTTAAAATAATAATTTTCTGGAGGTTTTAATTCATTAGTACTTGAGTTATTCTTAAAAAAAAAAATATCAGGATAATTATCTCATAAGCCTTAAAACACTACATCTTAAATACTAAAAACGTATGCATATATCACTTCAGTCCTCTGTGGGCTACACTGCCTATCTGTGTATCAAGTGTGTATGAAGTTTAAAATTCTCCTACTAACATAGAGCTAGCTCCGCCCTTTTTATCTGAGGTTCTTCCTTCGTACTCTCATGCTCCCTGGGTGTTCTTGAATTCTGACTGGTCACTGCTGGGGTCTTTTAGTGTCATTACCCCAACATTGTAGTCCTCTTTACCACAATCTCATTGACTCCGTTCTTTGTTTTTCTCTAAACTTCAGTGCATGGTGGTACCTCGGTTACCCATACGGAACCCATACGGAATAATGCAAGTTTAATGAATCCATCCCAGACCACCAGAAAATCCACACTGTCTAAAGCATTATATGCATTAATGGAGTTGTATTGTACAGGTGCTCCCTGATTTACGAAGGGGATATGTTCCGACAAATCCTTCATAAGTTAAGTGTCATGAACTGAGAAGTGTAATATAGTCTATACTGTATCATAGCAGAGTCAACCATATAAATCTTTTAAACAGCTGAGCTTAAAACAGTCCCATTAACCTATAGTTGGCCAAAATCATTAACCCAAAGCTTGTTTTATAATAGTGTTGAAAAATCTCAAGAAATTTAGTGAATAATAGATTGACAATGAAAAAAGTAAAGCAAAACACTTACTTTATTGGTGAACTTGCTAGAATAGCTGCTAATGCTAACTGCAGCCTGTATTTTGTAGGACTCGGTTCCTTTCAGTTGGCTGTAATCAATAACCATTTTAGGACCATGGGGACTTGCTTGCACTGAGAATACCGTGCTGTAGATGTGAAAATAAAGACAAACCCGATAAACACAGCGGAGACTCTGCACTAAGCATGAACTATTGTGAATCTGAATCACTATGTACTGGATCATGAATCAAGTTTCGGCAGGATCGAATCACAAGTTTAAGTCACGGAGCATATGACGAGAACCGGGACAATTTATTTAAAGTCAAAATGCTTCGAGAACCCGAATTCGATGAATTCCGATGTGGTCAAGAACTGAGGTACCACTGTATTTATTTCAAAATTGCACTTTCCTGATCACTCAAGCTAATGTTTGTATTTTGACTTGTATAGTGCGACCTTTGGTGTGTATAAGGTGCTATATACAGTCATACCTCGGCACTCGACCACCTTGGAACTCAGTTTTGATCCTGGGTGCATTTTGATGAGAAATAATGGTCTCGGCGCTCGTCATTTGTTCGGCCCTCGGCGCACTTGAGTTGAGAAGCATGACTCCTACCAGCTGAAACCTAGGAGCATGTCAGCCTTCCAATAGCTCTCACTCAGTGCAGATCTCCACTGTTTGTCCTGTGTTTTCTTTATTTCTACATCTACATTACTGTATTCTTAGCACAAACAAGTCATGACGTGACCTACAAAGCTTATTGATAACAGCCATCCAAAAGGAAAATGGTGCGAACCACTGTGCAGTACGATACTGTCAATCATATCCTGGGCATCGGGCAGCAGCCAGTTAAGCAGCAGCGTCCTGAGTTCACCAGTGGACTAAGCAGTTAGTTTTGTTTTCACTTTCAAAACATTATTCAATAACATGTCTTGATGCATGCTCAATAATCCAGGTAAGAAAATCCCAGAAGTTGAATCTGTTCATCTGGACATAAGGTTTTGTCGGAGAAACGTTTCGTCCCTCATCCAAGTGACTTCTTCAGTCTTGAGACTGAAGAAGTCACTTGGATGAGGGACGGAACGTTTCTCCGACAAAACCTTGTGTCTAGATTATTCAATAACGTCAACACGTTCTTATAAAATTTTGCCTAAGTGTAGGGTAATATAAGTGTTAGACATTATGATATGAGCTGTACAACACAACTCCATTCATGCATATAATGCCTTATACAGTGTGGATTTTCTGGGTATCTGAAACGGTTTTATTCAATGAACATTATTCTCTATGGGAAAAATGTGCTTAATACTCGTCATTTTCGGCACTCGATTAGTCTCCTCTTAGTATTTGTGGTTATTTTGCTCTTTCTTGTATTCAGATCCTTTCAGCTTTGAGAGAGTACTTTAAAATTGTTTACATTTAGAATATACTATTTAAATGTTTTGGGGGGGAAATAAGTGTCGTCTCTTGCACATTTTTCTCTCTAAACACATGTATCCTAGACTGGACATTTAAAAATAGTTGTTATCTGGCATTGTGTCTCCTGAAGGATGTCTGTGTTTTACTCACCGCAAACCATCCACTCCCTCCAAACGCTTCCCTTCCCATGTTTTCCTGTTTCCTCTTCCTTTTGGACACAATCAGCTAGTGCTCACTCTCTCACATTCCTAACATTCATTGCTTAACACTTTTCTTTTTGTTTAATTAAATAAATGTGTTAAACCTTACACAAAATCTGTCACATTCTGTTGAAGAATACTTCTGTTTTTGACTTGGACGATGCTGTAATTTCAGGGGACGTGTAACAGAGCAGGGTGAAAACAGTGCATGGGTGTGACAGGATACAGCTTGACTTTGAATCCAGTGACTTTGATTCAGTGAATGGACTTAGGCTTAGTGTTGAATGTTAAAACGTAAAACAACATTATTAATGCTTAAAACCTTTGAGTGATTATACCATATTGGAGGGGAGAGTATGCAGATGTGGTTAGTAGACTTCTATTGGTTTAATCAGTAGCATTGCATGTCATAATAAAGATTATTTCTGGGTGTTATGTTATCAGACCCTTACCCAGAGGGTTAATTCTTTTTGTCTTGTCTTCTCAGTTATAACTACTGCCGTGAGGATGAAGAGATTTATAAGGAGTTTTTTGATATTGCAAATGATGTGATCCCCACCCTCCTCAAAGAAACTACTCCTGAGAGTGGAGGAGAAGGCGCTGAGGGGGCTGAAAAGGTAATGATGTATTTGGCTGTAGATATAAAGCCACCCGTTTCCACTACAAAACAAACTGATTTGTAAACTTTCACCTCATCTTCCTTTGTACTTGTTTGTCTCCTTCCTGAAGGACCCGCCAAGACAGGCTGCTGCCATCTCTGCCTTACAGGATCCAGAATGCTTTGCACACTTGTTGCGTTTTTATGATGGAATCTGTAAATGGGAAGAAGGAAGTCCTACACCTGTGCTTCATGTAGGATGGGCCACCTTCCTGGTTCAGTCACTCAGTCGTTTTGATGCTCAGGTAAGCCGTGTGTTCAGTTAAGCAAATCCAGTCCAAGCGATTCAGAATCAAATGGAGTTTTTTTTTTTTGTTTTGTTTTGTTTATATTATCATTATTATTATTCAAGATTTTATATGAGGGCATTGCACATCACTGTGGTTCAGAAATGATGCATGAATCAATGGCATCTACGTTCAATATATACTGTATAGCATGGCACAGCACATTATTAGAAGTTAGGGCAAGCAAGTTTTTGGTTCACAAATGACTTGGAATGTTGAAATTGTAAAAATACTCTAAGTTGCAAAATTATATGAGGGGAAAAAAAGACAACTTTTATATCACTACTACATTCCATATCCACCAGAGGAGGTTTCACTACTTAAAATGTCAGGCATTCAAACATACAGCATTATTAATGCTGTTGTTGGTAGTATTATTACAAACGCTACAGAATATGTAAAGGATTCAAGAACATGGAAAGAAATTTTCTGCTGTAATGCAAAGGATCTGGCTCCCATAATTATGGTGGAGCTCAGTGGGTTTAAAGACGTTGATAAAACTGCACATGGCAATATGATTTCAAATCACACACAGTGGGGCAAAAAAGTATTTAGTCAGCCACTGATTGTGGAAGTTCTCCTAGTTAGAAAGATGAGAGAGGTCTGTAATTTTCATCACAGGTAAACTTCAACTATGAGAGACAAAATGAGGAAAAAAAATCCAGGAAATCACATTGTAGGATTTTTAAAGAATTTAATTGTAGATTATGGTGGAAAATAAGTATTTGGTCAATAACAAAAGTTCAACTCAGTACAGTAATGTAATCTTTGTTTTCAATGACAGAGGTCAAACATTCCCTGTAAGTCTTCACCACGTTTGCACACACTGTAGCTGGTATTTTGGTCCATTCCTCCATGCAGATCTCCTCTAGAGCAGTGATGTTTTGGGGCAACACGGACTTTCAACTCCCTCCACAAATTTTCTATGGGGTTGAGGTTTGGAGACTGGCTAGGCCACTCCAGGACCTTGAATTGCTTTTTACGGAGCCACTCTTTCGTTGCCCAAGCGGTGTGTTTGGGATCATTGTCATGCTGGAGGACCCAGCCACGTTCCATCTTCAAAGCTGTCACTGATGGAAGGAGGTTTTATCTTAAAATCTCACAATACATGGCCCGTTCATTCTTCCCTTAACACGGATCAGTTCAATCTGTTTCCACCCCCATGCTTCACAGTAGGTATGGTGTTCTTGGGATGCAACTCCGCATTCTTCTTCTTCCAAACATGATGAGTTGAGTTTTTACCAAAAAGTTCTATTTTGGTTTCATCTGACCACATGATATTCTTCCAATCCTCTTCTGGATCATCCATATGCTCTCTGGCAGACTTCAGATGGGCCTGGACATGTACTGGGCACGCCTGGCACTGCAGGATTTGAGTCTCTCTGGGATTTTTCCTCACCGTTCTCATGATCATTTTGACCCACGGGATGAGATCTTGCGTGGGGCCCCAGATCGAGGGAGATTATCAATGGTCTTGTTTGTTTTTTCATTTTCTTACAATTACTCTCACAGTTCATTTATTCACACTGAGCTGCTTGCCTATTGTAGATTCACTCTTCCCAGCCTGCTGCAGGTCTACAATTTTCTTCCAGTTGTCTTTTGACAGCTCTTTGGTCTTGGCCATGGTTGAGTTTGAGGCTGTGGACAGGTGTCTTTTATACAGATAACGAGGTCAAACAGGTGCCATTAATACAGGTAACGAGTGGAGGACAGAAGAGCTTCTTAAAGAAGTGGACGGAACCTTATGTTTGTCGTTGAATGGCCTTTGATATTGAAGAGCGACGTTAAACTAAACAAACAAACAAACCATGTTGCAAAGGAGTTCAGTTGGATTCAGATCTGTTGACTATGAACACCACTGAAGTCAATGTATTGTTCATGAGACAAGTTTGAGATGATTGTTTTTATCGTGCATTATCATGCTGCAAGTATCCATTAGCAGATGGTTAGCTGTGGTCATGCAGGGGTGCACATGGTCAGCAGCAGTACTCAGTTAGGCTGTGGTATTCATGCGATGATTGATTTGTATTAATGGATCCAAAATGTGGCAAGACAACCTTTCCCAACCATTACACCACCTCTACCAGCCTTGGCTTAAAGTGGAATCCGATTTACCTTTTTCTCTGCAGCATTACAGAGTTAGAATGCACGATCTCCGTCCTTTAATATTATTCCTTTTTTTTTTTTTTTGTCCCCCTCAGATAAGACAGAAAGTGACAATCATCACCAAAGACTCGGAGCCGCAGGAAGATGACGACCAAGCCAGTGACGACCCACGTGAGGGCCGCAGGAGAGGCCCCAGACGCGAGTCCAAAGTTGAAGAATCAGCCGGATCCTCTCCACCGACTACAACTGTGGCCCTGCCTTCCCAGCCTGGTGCACCCAAAAAAGTGGGTGCAGAAGGAGGCCGTCGTCGATCTTCAGCCGGAGCTCGAGGGAAAGAGATTGACGGAAAGAATGAAGCGCCCTCCTCAAGCAGCCCTGTTCCATCCCCTGTCCAGTCAGTGGTACCAACCAGTGGCCCTGTGGTCAGCTTCCACAGCGAGAAGATGAAAGGAATGAAGGAGCTTCTTGCAGCAGCCAAGATCAACTCGAGCGCCATCAAACTGCAGCTCACTGCTCAGTCTCAGGTTCAGATGAAGAGGCAGAAACCCACACCCTCTGGTGACTACAGTCTTTCCTTCATGAAACGCCCTCGCAAGAGTCTATAGAGGTTTAAAGGAACATTTTCTTTTCCAGCGTACAGTCACTGAGCAAAAGTTTATTTTAAGCTAATAAAGATGTGTTGGTGGCTCACTGAATGGTCCATCATGTATTAGTACTGACTGTTTGCTGTGTTACATGGTATGTGAGGCTACTTGTCTCCAGACAGTTCATCTGCACCACTGAATTTCTGTTTCAGTGTCATCTTTCTTTGTGGTTGTGTTCTTTGTTGCAACACCAGGGTCAGTTCAATAGCAAATTAGCCTTTGTAATAAGATATTAAATTGACATATTTTTATATTCAGTTTTACCATAATTATGTAATATAAAGTCAGTCATCTTGCGCCAAAGTATTGAAAAAAGAAAAAAAAGCTCGCTTTTATCAAGCGTGCAGACGTTTTTGACTTGAACATGTCCCGTTTTGGAGAGTAGACCCATTTAAGCTACAAGATAAACTTGTTCCTCATTTGTCTTGCTGTGTTCGTGAAAAATCTGTTCACCTTACAAGTGTACCTAATTTCAAGGCACTTTTTTTGAGGTTCAGTATGTCAACAGAATGCTCTTTAAAGCTGTACTCATAAAATATTTTTATAATAAAGAATTGTCGAGAAAATGCTTTTTTGGATTACTATTGAAAGTGCAAATGTTTAATCTGGATGGATCAAATCGGCCAAAGCAAATAAAGTGCCCACGTTCCAAAGACGTGCGTTAAGGTAATTGGTCGCTCTAAATTGCCAGTGTGAGTGGGTTTGATATATATTCTGTTGCATAAGTAAATAAACTACCCTAAAAAGGAAATTTAGATTGGAGAATATTCATTCACCCACTTTCTTACCCACCTAATCCTGAACAGGGTCACGGGAGAGCCGGTGCCTAGGCATTAGGAAGTGGGTGCAAGGCAGCAACAACACGCACAGGGCACCAATCTATCATAGGGAGCAGTCATACAGACGACATAGTTTAGCGTGATTAGTTAACCTAGTGCATGTCTTTGGACTGTGGGAAGAAACCGAGACTTTGGTCTGTCGAAGAAAACCCATGGGGACATTGGGAGGACCCAGACCGCTCAGGTGAACCCAGGACCTTCTCGCTGTGAGGCGACAGTGCTACCCACCAAGCCACAACTTGTACAATCTTACAGTGTGTTGGTATTGCTCAAGGACCCAACAGTGGAAGCTTGGCAGAGGTGGGATTTGAACCCTGGACTTTCTGGTGTATAGTCCAGTACCTTAACTACTAGGCTACTAAAGTTCCTCCAACATTCCAAATGCATTGGGTTAATTGGTCTCTGTCCTTGTGTGTGTACCCGGTGTTAAACTGGCACTCTGTCTAGGACTCATTCCCATCAAGGGCGTTTCTAGACTATTTGTCATCCTGGCGCACACAGAATTTAGAAGGGCACAGCTGTACGTCTCTGCTTGTCAGTCAGTTGTATGGGCATGAATGTGCATAAAACACATAAATATTAAGCCTATTAATCTATTTTAAACACGAAACCACTATCTTGGTTGACTTTCTTATAATATGCTCAAGCTGTTGGAAAGATGCTGGGGTATTATGGGAAATGTAGTGTCTGCAGTGAAGTTGAGTGGCTTGCCCTGTAGTGCTGCCTAGCAATCCAGGATAAAATTGTCCTTTCATTGATGTGATTTATGGGGCACAACAACTTTTACTGAGGCATGTGCCCCAGTAAAGTGGGTCAGAGGATGCTCCTGGTTCCCTTCTTGGAGCCTGTGCTGCCAGTTAGGCCCTCTCTCCCCGCAACCCTGAGCTCATTGGAATAGGTATGGAAATTAATTGATTGATTATGGAACAGGATAATAACCCAAAACACACGAAAGCTTTGCAGCTACTACTTGAAGATCAATGAGTGCTCAATGTCACTGATTTTCCTCCACAGTCACATGACCTAAACCCCACTGAGCATTTATGGTGGCACCTGAATACATAGAAAGCCAAGCATTCACTAACATCACATGACGCTCTATGGGATATTGTGAAATGGATGGAATGACATGGATCATCTTGTGGAGTCGATGCCAGTCTTTTCATGTGCTCAAAAGTTGTAGCGTGCAGAGCTGGGGTTTGAGCTTCCAAACTCCTAATGGGTAGTCCAAATCCATAACAATGGACAGCTAACACTGACCACTGATTACTGATTATTTGTATAACAACAATTGTTGGTAGAGAAAATGACATTTGCTTTAGGGTTGATGGCGTCTGGGGTGGAATGCTCATCGTGGATGTGAGTGTATGCGCAGTGTGTCTGTGGCTGGACCGATAGCGCGCAACTCTGAGCCACCAATCCTGTCTGAAACTGCTCCTCACACGGACAACGCGGCGCAACCAACAACATCAACACTTACAAAGCAGCTCATGATAGCTTTGAATTTCTGTTCCGAGTCGCGTTTTATTTGACTGTCGATCACAGAGGTTGATCTATTTCATACTTTTTCGGAATAAAATCGCTGACATGCGTATTTACTGAAGAGCAGGAAAGCGTTGCGCTGTTATGAATACTATCGGAGTTTCATTTCTGGACCCGCTGGACGACTATGAGATCATTCAGAGGATTGGAAATGGCACATACGGAGATGTGTTTAAGGTGAGCACAGAGAGGATCTCTGACAAACCATATCAACATTAACCTGCCCAAACATGGACTGGAAAGTCTTGGACTCGAGTATGACTTCCAAAGCGCCTGTTTTCTTGTTTCTTATTTCTACTCATGTATGATTCAGTTAAAGGTTTGATTTTTCTCACATTGCAGTATCAGGTAAACTGATTTCCATTTTTAAATAATCTTTTAGTCTACTCATTTTTACCAAGAGTGCCATTAATTCTGGAAATAGGCAAAAGTATTGGATTTTCTCATAAACGCCCTGTGTTTGTTAGTGATGATCTGTAGAATGAGTGTAGTATGTACACTCATCCATATGTTTTCCATTTTTGTTAACTGAATTATCCTTTGAAAATGGAGAGAGATTGAAAGTGGTCAGTTTTGTCTGCGATTTTATAGTCAATAATTGTAATAGCTACTTACAAGGCTATGTAATGGACCCATTCTTTAATTTCCCTGTACTTGCAATCATAGTCTGTTAAAGATTTAATCTTAAGAGAAATCAAATCATCAGTGAGTCCCTGTGTAACCTATATACAATATTTTAGACAGTATTCTGGTAACAAAAAACAATTATTAACATATTAATGTAGACAACGAGAGCAATATAACCTTTAACTGAAGACTTTGTTTTGTACTGTTGCATCAGCATCAATGTCTATTTGTGACAGACAGATTCAAACTGGGGTAATTTATAATGATCAGTTTACTTAACGCATGTCTGTGGAATGTCGGAGAAAACTGGAGTCCCCAGAGTAAACCCACAAGGACATGGGGAAGACATGCAAACTCAATACAGGCAGAGTCCAAGGTCAGGATTGAACCAGTTATCTCTGGAGCTGTGAGTTGACTGCACTAACCGCTAGCACCACCGTGTCACCCCCTTTAACCGAAGTAAATATATTCTAAGAAAATACAAACTCTGGAAATAGAATTATTGACATCTAGGCATGTATTAACTGAGTCTTTCCTTCTAATGGTTGATAAGATCTGAGAATACAGAGCAGGGAATCTCCAGATCCACCAGCATTCCAGCTCCTCTGTGATGGACTTTCTTCAGCTCACCCCACAGGCTTTTAGTAGGGTTTAGGTTGCAAACTAGGAGGACACATCAAGTTCCATAGTCGGTGTTTTGAATTGTTGTCTAGCTGGAAGATCCAACCATTACCCAGTTATAGCTTCTTGGTATCTCTTGATGCATGCTCAATAGATCTCACATTAAGCAGGCCCTGGGCAAATGTGGTTATTCAAACTGGGCCTTTGTCAAAGCCGGTAAGACGCCCAAACAGTGCTCCAGCAGATCGACGAGAGCAGAACAACAAACGCAGTCTAAGCGTAAACCAGTGGTGATTCCATATGTGGCAGGAACATCGGAACAATTGAGATGCATATTTTCCAAATACCGCATCTCTGTGGCTTTCAAACCCCAAAACACGCTACGCCAGAAACTGGTCCACCCCAAGGATCAGGTCCCCCAGCACAAACAGAGTAATGTAGTGTACGCTGTTAAGTGCCAGGAGGATTGCCAGGAATTGTACATCGGGGAAACCAAACAGCCACTGGCGAAACGGATGGCACAACATAGAAGAGCTACCTCATCAGGTCAGGACTCTGCTGTTTACACCCATCTACAGGCCAGTGGCCACTCTTTCAAGGATGAAGACGTGCAGATCCTTGATAGGGAGGAACGATGGTTTGAACACGGAGTAAAAGAAACCATTTTTGTAAAAAGGGAACGTCCATCCCTGAACCAAGGAGGGGGTCTCAGAGTACACCTCTCACCATCTTAGAACGCCGCTATCGCATCACTTCCCCAATCCTGTGTGAATGGCACACGTGGCCATTGTCATTAATGGCTATGTCAATCTGGATGTTAAACTAATTACTAGTCTCATTGTTATGTAATGGTGCTGGTACCAGTCGTTATGCAAAGGTGCTGTATATAAGATTGAGAATGTTTTCCAACTAGCTGAGACTGAAGTCACTTAGATGAGTGACGAAATGTTTCTCCCACAAAACCTTATGTCCAGATGAACAGATTCAACTTCTGGGATAGCTTCTTGGTAGAGCCATACAGATTTTCCAAATCTGGTACTTCATGCTGTCCATGATACCATGTCTCCAACATTCTGAGGGACTTTGGAGGAATAACAAATTAGTTCTACCCATAACATAGAACCACCACTATATACAATAGTGGAGATTAGGCCTTGTTCTTTATAACCATCTTTATTATCCCGCTTGAGTTTTAAGTGTCGAAAGCTCTTATTTTAAAATTAAAATTTTTGGTGATCGGATCACGTTTGGATTTTATGTGCCCAGATTTCACCCAAGACACATTGTGATTGGATCACTCACACCACATTCGGAGATGGATCTTGACCACATTTAATCCACATACATATTATCTGATGGAGCCATTAAGGGGATGTTAGAGCCGTATGTTGTTCTGGTGCATTATGAGAACATCCGTGAAAGCGTGTATGCTCTCTCGGAACTGGTGCTCTTTTGGAGGAGTGTCTTCAGTGCTTGACCAAATATTTGGGACAAGGTGCTGTATCTGTTGCCTTACAAAGTTACTGTGACTCTTTTCCACCTGTATGGCCGAAAGCAAATGGGTTGCTTTTCTCGATATCAGTAGCTGTGCTTTCCCACAGATTTTAAAAGATGAATGTCTGGCGACATACACGGAAGAATGACCATATTCTGCATCTGTGAAACCAGCCACAATTCTCCACCACCAGTCCTGACTTCTCTATCATGTCCAAAATGTTCTCTGGACAGTAGTAGCACTGACCACTGCAGAAATTAGAGCATCGTTCAACCAAGCCTTCTCCTGAGCCAAAGGAGATGCTTTGTTGCTTGTTGTGGATGGTTTCTGCTCAGTGCATAGAACACTGGTAATGGCCTGTGAGAAAACATGTTGACAGTAGGTTTCAGGACATAAAACAGAAACATTGTGTGTGTCGGTGTGCTTATTATGTGAGAAAGAAAGATCAGGTCTGATCTGGTAACACTGGGGGCGCATATTAGCGAAAAGTGTAAACAGAATCCAGCTGAAGTACCCACGTACAACCCGAATATGACTCATATGTTAATGCAAGGTGTAAACAGGCTATACAAGACAGCAGATGTAACAGATGTAGATATATTTATATACTATTTCTAAACAAGAATGAAAGAGATTCAGTAGAGTTTTAACAAAATGTAGACTTTTATACATATCACCCTATCCTGATAAAGTAGGCCAGCAGAAAAACTCTTTGTGTCTTCTTGCAATAAAGTCTTCTGTTAATATTTTTTGTCTAACCGAGCCTTAATTAAAATTTTAACTTTTAGTAGTCAGCTTATGGATTTCCCATTAATAATTTGAATAGGACATAAACAAGGAAAATTGCTAGATTGCTGTTCAAAGTAGGATTGCTGTTTTCTTCAGACCATTGTTTGGGGTAGCATTATGGTTGCACTATGAGACTATTAAAAGTGCTGTCACTTACGCCATAACAGGAAGTCCACTGGCGTGTCAGGAAAATCAACAGGAACACAGCTCAGTGAAGTTCCAGGTTTTGTGAAGGAATGGTCGCTATATTCACTGCAGACAGAAAGAACACATGCAGGAGGCTTTTGTTAATGGTCACGTACAATGACGTCATGTGGTTAAATTGCATATTTTTGCTGACACACATCTACAACTACTGTAGTTCGTACAATTAAATAAATTAGGAAATTGGAATTAAGGATAAACTTTTCCTTGTATTAAACTCAGACCTTATAATTCGGCGGCACCGTGGCTCGGTGGATAGCATCGCTGCCTCACAGCAAGAAGGTCCTGGGTTCAATCCCAGGGTGGAGCAGTCTGGGTCCTTTCTGTGTGGGTTTACGCCGGGCACTTCGGTTTCCTCCCACAGTCCAAAGACATGCAAGTTAGGTTAATTGATTACACTAAATTGGCCTGGTTTGACTGTGGTCTCTGGCGACAGACGGAGCGATGCGTCGGCTGGAGTATTCTCGGTCGCATCGAGTAGCAGTTGCAGTCCCCCACATTCGGCGGGACAA
The DNA here is from genome assembly GCA_025084515.1 of Ancistrus triradiatus. Taxonomy (NCBI): domain Eukaryota; kingdom Metazoa; phylum Chordata; class Actinopteri; order Siluriformes; family Loricariidae; genus Ancistrus; species Ancistrus triradiatus. Next base: position 594 of record JAJAGP010000461.1, on the reverse strand, counting down.
GCGCCAGGAAAGTGATGATGAAACTCAGACCTTGTAATTGTTGATGACATTTCCTGATCCCTCTTTCGAAAGTAGCTGACATGAAGCAATGCATTTTAATTAATACAGTATATTTTGGGCTATATATTTTTATATTTATACATGAAAAGCTTTGTTAATTACTAATAGGAATCAGTTAGCTGTTTCAGTATGTATATGTGACAGACCAGAATCTGTCACCACGCCCCTCTACGTTCTTTACTTGTCAGTGTTAATGCAGTATGATTACATCATCTGTCTCCACAATACATTGGAGGCCAAAAGTCTGAGACTGCTCGGGACTTCTCCACTACTGAATAATTGTGTTTTGCATTCTTCTGAAATTTAATTCAGTGTTTTTCAATATATACTGTATAAGCAGCATAACAATTTGGGTGAAAAGTTGGATCTTTGAAAAAAAAATCCTTGAAAATAATGCTGAATTTATTTATTTGGTAGGTTCATATTTTTGCTGTAATTACAGTGTATTCAATTTGGCATGGGCTTCACTTGTTTTTGCCATAATCCATGTTTTATCAGCACTATTTTATACTATTCCAAGGAAAATCTTGAGAT